>DWME01000806.1:0-29510 GCA_018244795.1 Parelbella ahira ahira
AAATGTGCAAGGTGGAAACGGCAATAGTTCACCAGCTATTTTTTGGGACTTAACCGTAACTGGTGAAACGTGGGAGTGTAGTACACTCCTCTGCTTACCCCTTCGGGGATTACTGCCGTCATGTTACGTACTACACAAACATATGTGGAACACTATTACCCTCCGCTCAGCAGCTATGGTTACTAACCACAGGACCAACAGGTCAGATTAATTTTTGACAGTCGCCACTTTTGAGAGTATAAAATAGTGCATTAAAAAAGGTTCACGTGATCATTATAATTGGATATGAATTTTAATTTCTTACGGCGACATTTTCTGTATTTTTGCAAATACTATGCAAATACGTTATCAAATACGTTGGAGACACGGTGGTTAATTTCGCGACAGAAATTGTACCAGCTAACGTCCACGTGAGTTGGCTTATGTAGATTTGTGTACAAACGGGGATACTGCATTGTAACCGCTCGGACGGACACCTACACGGCACAACAAGACGCGACGGGATTTTAAATCTAAAAGTGATTGAAGTGTCCTCAATCTCACTATACAAATACGCTTATTTTCGCTGCATTTTGTTTCGCTGAATCTTCACAGTAATGTAGCTTCGGAGCTCTCTGTTCAGTTTATATATAAGATTTATTTTCTTTACTTTGTTTTTGAAATATAATCTTGCAATATTCGTCAAATTTATTGGTTAATATATGCATATTTACTGACATCATTATTTAGTGCAACGTTTAAAAAAAAACACTCATAAGCGGGTATTAACAAAAATTATAATATTCCTAACACGAAACTTAATAGACATACGATATATGTATATAGCAAATTACTTCATATATAACAAAAACCGTGTGATCATTTGGATATCCCGGTAATACCATGCGTAAAAACAGTAAAGGGAATAAAATAAGCGCCCTTCACGTGAGTTAGCTTATGTAGATTCTCGTACAAACCAGAATATTATGTTGTAGCCGGTCGGACACATCCGCAGAGACGCTGCGGCTACACAACTGGGGATTTTCAAATTTAAATGTAACCGTAACGGGAGATATCTCTTTTTAATTCGTTCAATAGTTCATTGTTTGTTTGAAATTCATTTTAAATTTATTTTTTTGGTGAACGAATTTGTTGATTATTTACAAAAATATAAATATTTATGCACGGATTCGATCTTTTCATTTATTTAGAATTCCATCGATCTTTGTATAAATGAAAATATTAGACTGTTACGGGGTCCGACACATCCCCGGAGAAGATCCCTCAACGAGATGGGATTTTCAAATTAAATGTAATTGAAGTGCAAGAAATCCGTTCATTTTTATTTAGTTAGAAGCTCACTCAACGTTCGCTTAAGAATTTTCTTTTTATCCTTCCAATTCCATTTTGTATAGATTTTTGTGGGATTTAGGTTACATTAGTTTATATTTCTAAATATATCTAATCTTATCATTTATACAACTTTCTAAATCAGGTCCCTTACATAATAGTTAGGGAGTGTCGTGTGCCAAATATCTGTATCCTTACAAATCTGACCTGTTTTGTCCGCATTCGACATCAACCTCTTTAAAACGCACGCTGATTTCAAGGACTTGAGCTATAAAATATTATCTACAAAATAATATCACGTAGTAAATCCTCTTGACTCATTAGATAAAAAAAGTTAAGAAAATTCCATATTTTATTTCTAGTTTAATTAAGTGATTTACGAGCTTAGGTTATTACACTCCCAGTTTGTAGTGTATATAAAAAGGTTTGATTACTAAATTAAGGTACTTGTAGCCGCGATTATAAAGTTCAACGTACAGCGAAAATTAGCGTCTAGGTCATGGCCTTGAGATAAATATGTTGCAAACATTTTCGAATTGGCTGATTGAATCAATTAGAAGTTAAACTCGGCATTAAATCAGATAAACACAATGTCTACAATCGGTTGAGAATGTGTCGATATCAATGCACACGTGTCATTGTATTGTGTATACTGCGCTGTTGTCAGTATTCTCTAAGCTGGAACCGAGAAGCGTAAACATCGCTGTGATCCGTGGAATCGGTGTGGCGACAGTAACTCTTCACACAGAACACTATCGCCTTGCAAATTGAATTGAATGTGATTGAAGCGTCAGTATTCGACGTCATTCGTTTCTTGTTTCCTTGCTCCATTTTCGTTAAGACACTTTTCGACTCGCAAAATGGAAAGAGCGGCTTATTCGTAATGGAAAGGCGAAGGATTACACAGTGGACTCGTTATGGAAGATTCGGAGAATCCAATAAGTGAAACAAGTCTTGTTCAAGGTTTAGAAATAATGTTTGTTATAAGGAATGTAATGTAGAGTAATTTCCTGTTACTATTTATTAATATTTATTTAAGATTGTTGACTTTAAATATAGATTTTCTAAAAAATGCATTAAAATTACTTCTTTAAGTTGGTGTGTGGTTAATACAGCATGACATAACATGTGGAACTTCAGTTTTAACATCTTTGTAGTGGTTGAAGTATTTAAAGTTTTAATATAGAGTTAACATAAATACGGGCATTATGTATTGACTACTTCGGACGTATGCATATTTAGAAATCTTCCATTTTCACACGTTGTTACAATATTATTATGCTTTGCTCTACACCTCATCTGCGACCGGCTTTCTATTCGCGGTAAAGATTTGGACCCAGCGGTGAGGCCTAAAAAGTATTGAAACTCACTGTATTTTTATAATAGTGCCATCAATAGAGTCAGCGTCAAGCAATAGCGTCAGGAGTAAGTCAACTGGATATTGTTGATGAAGGTTATATACAAATCAGTTGAAGAAAAAAAAAGTATAAATATTGCTTATACTATGAAGTATATATAAATTAAATCCTGGATGACGATTGTACAATACTTATACGGTCAGAAGGCGTTGGCAAACATAACTGTAGGTTAACATTGCTTATAAAATTCTTTTAATCTCCTACCTAAGGATATGAATCTAAATTTCACGATTTATTGTATGTATCGGCAATCAAGACAAAATCGACATAAATCGAAACAAAGTGTGTGCGTTATATAATTGAAAAAAATTGAGTTAATAGATTTCTATAGACTGAGCGCAAGAACCCGAGGCTGTTTATTGTTGGGCTTTGAAAGGCAGAGAAAGCAAACAATTTGGTAATAATAGGAGCAATTCAAAAAACACGAACACCAACACTCCGCAATAAAACTGGCAATTCCCAAAATCCAATTAGGTTGATTCCGTTTATATTTTCATTCTAAATATTCGTCTAATTACGTATCCGACTGCTTGTGGCCGAGAACACATCGTATTCCTGCGTACAGACGAGTATGTGTAACGCGAAAATGTTTTTTTGAGTATTAACATTTCTGTACGGAAATGAGTGTATTTGTGAACGAAACTCTCGCCTTTTATTGTGAAAGATGTGTGTTATATGTAATTCTTGAACGACGGCTTTTGTACCATATATTTTTCTTTCCACCTTACTCTGTTGTAAGGGTTAAGGTCAACACTAATTTGTATATCCAAATTGCAAGTTGAACACAAATTTATTCAGATTTGGACTTATATCCTGTCAAGCCTGCAGGTTTTAACATAAGGCAAAGGAAACCCATTATGAATATACTCTGTATATCACTCACAGTAAAAGCTGTGTATCTACAAGAGTGCCATCTGATTGCATCTTGGCATACCAAAACTCCGAAACAAATCCGAAACGGTGAAATCCGTAGACGAACCAAGATCACCGACATAGCTCTCAAAATTATTAAGTTGAGTGGCAGGCCACTTCGCTCGAGTGACCGACAACAGATGGGGAAGAAAGGTCATCGAGTGGCGCCCACGTCTCGGTAAAAGGAGCGCAGGTCGTCCTTCTACAAGGTGGTCTGACGACCTAAAGAAGACAGCGGGAAGCTGGGAAGGCCCCGGGCGGATGGAGTGGCGGCGATTAGGGTGAGGCCTATGTCCCGCAGTGGACATCTAGAGGTTGACGATAATTATGATGATAATATCAAAACTCTGGCCCTTGAGTTCATCATATAATTATTACCAGTTATAATTACAGCGCTCAGGTCAAAAGATCTATATGCAGGTGTGGAGGAAAAGGGGAGATCTCCCGCTAGGCGATGTCGCTGCCTGGGGACCGCGGTCTGTATGTTAACTTCGGAACTTGTATATATACTGAGATTCTATGGATCTTTAATAGCGTGATTCAGGATGCGTCCTCTGATTGGCCAATCTCAGTGTGACGCATGTGACGTAGTCTATTGTTTACTATTCTCGGTGCTCGTGGTGTGATGCGTGGTCAGCATTTCTCCATGTGAGGCGCGCGCTCATATTTCTGTAGGTAGCGCGCCGCTACAAATATCTACAACTATCAATTAACTACAAAAAAGTCTACTACGAACAAAAGCAAATCATTTATTTCTTTCGAAAGGTCATCTGCTTTTGGCCTTAGCCTTTTATAGGTGAACCTGCACAAAGTTGTTGAGGGAACTTCGTGATGTTAAAAAATGAGGAAACTATAAGAATTGTCTTCTAACGATAGTTGGCTTATTAGCAATATTCTTGTTTCGCTTGAGGTATATTCCGCTGCCCGGTCCGCTACCAACATTTCAAGCGGTATTCTCTTCGCTAACGGTTGATGGAATGCTAATTAACTGCATCGTTACAATATGAATTTCAATTGTCGAACAACAGACATATTGGAGCGCCGCAGAACCTCAATTTCTACGGAATTTAATTGTGAAATTGTTATTGTGGGGATTGTTTGTCGAACATTTTGGTTATTATATCTAATCGCTTCGTGGAAATCTATCAAATATATTGATGAGTGTAATGAAACATTTTGAAAAATTATACTCAATAGGATATGGGAAATATATATAAACTATAGCAGTTATTATTACGCTTTGTCCTTTTCGGTGTGTATTACCGAATTTTATGCTTACGTAAATATGAATATTAATAATATTCTTATTTGACGGCGTATAACCTGCTAATAGGTACTACTTTAAAATTAAATACTTGCCAATGTTACAAAAGATAGTTATATCTCTTCTTCCTCTCTAAAAAGAAACGAATTCATATCCAATTTGATCCCCTATTTTACTGCAACACAATTTGAATTTTTCGAGCAGCCCAGAAATCTCGGATTCATGTCTCTGGATATTAAAACGTGCAAGATTTCCGCCCTCAAATAACTTTATCATATTATTAACAAGTACATTATCTACTGGTTTCAAAAAACCTCCCTAGAAAACCACTTTTACCGCTGTTTAGTAAATAAAAAGAAACCTCGTTTCGCAATTCGTAATAGAATCTCATTTGGAACACGTAATCCCGTCTATGGGCTGTTGTGAAAAAATCTACTCGACGCCAATAGACAAGAACTCAAAATAGTTGCGAAGACAATGGCCACTGGCTACAGCACACTATTCGATACCGAGATCTCGGATAGCCGTAACTCAGAACCTTTTTCTAATCTCGTCCTCACAATGCCATCTCGCTGAGTGAAACGATATAACAGATACTGATAAGGCTTTCATTCTTTCGCTCGCACAGATGTAAGGATGTTTTTATCAGCGCACTAGGGTTGAGCAGCAGAAGTAGTGTTTGGCATTTTATCCACAAAATGTAGCCTTGTTCTAGCAAAACGGTCTATATTTAATAAGTAACGGTAAATTATGAATGTAGGGAACCATAGACAGGAGGAGTTTCCTGGGGTTTCCTAGAGAAACCTCCACTATTTCTACCACTAAGTAACAGCACTTGTATGACTGCTTTCCAGTTGGAAGGACATCCTTCCTGCATACATAGGCAGGCACATTTTAATAAGCCATTTTCATTGCATTGGGCTGGGCATATCTGCCCTAGAACCGACAACCGATGTATGTAGTAGGCGAGTTCTGGAGTGGAGACCGTGGCTCGGCAAACGTAGTGTAGGACGCCCTCCGGCCCGGTGGCATGACGATCTCCGAAAGGCTGCAGGCAGATGCTGGATGCGACAAGCCGTAGAAAGGGCGCGATGGCGCTCATTGGGGGTGGCCTAGGTCCAGCAGTGGACTGAGATAGGCTGATGATGATGATGACGATGTTGTGATTTATAGAGTCTTAGCTAACCATAACACCTGAAACCGAATGTTTACACCCTAAGACAACGAAACTGTCCTGTTAGTTAGCTACTTGCGACCATCTGTCTTAATGCCGACCGTAGCCGGCCTTGCTTAACTTTACAAATCGCTTGCAGTCTGCAACAGCTTCAAGGACATGAACACTTCAACTTTAAACTCCTCAGACTGCTTTTATATTATACCTTAAATCATTCTTTACTATAAAATTGTTGTATTCACGGGTTCATTAAACATTCAGTTGGCATTGTTCAGCAAGAATGAAATTTAGCGAGAGCACAAAAACTACTTCGGCCTTAAATAAATAAAAACGTAGTTGTTCTTAAGACAATGAAATTGTGACATTGGTTTTCCCATATCAAGATTTAAGATACTGTAAGCTCCGAAACTATATGGCTTGTTTTAAATTATGATAATTTTTCCAAAAACTGATGCACAAAAAATAATTCCTTGCTGTATTGTTATTGATAAATACGTTTGCTCCATTTATTTCCCGCAACACCCCAGTAATAGCATTAGCAAGTAGCAGTAGCACGCAGCAATAGCAAGCATTTCGTCCTTCCTACTGCTGACCCAAACTCTATACTACAAATTTAAATGTAAATAGACAAAGGCTGTAATATTAGTGAACCTTATTTAATAATTTATTACGTAAAGATTGGGTCTTAATTAAATCTTAAGCCATTTAATTATTTATTTCGTCCTAATAAACATTCTTATCAAAAATCTACAGTTCAGTTTATGAAACAGAGAAGTAGACAACGCTCGAACAAAAGCTATAAAAGCGGACACCCGATATCGTGATCTGAGCCACTCGTAACTCCACTGTCTTTAGACTCCCATTTTATTGTTCCTCCGGATACTGAAAAAAAAAAAGTAGGCTTTCATTCTATCATTTGATAAAAACACAATAAAACGGTATGTATATATTAATAAATGAAGTGAAATCTTTGTAAATGTAACTTAACAGTGTAGTACACAGCCGAGATTCACCATACGTTTAGGCCCAATAACAGTCCCATAATAAACTATGATAAATAGTGAGCCTGTTGCCATACACTGAGCACAGATCCAAACTTGGAGCCACGACTAGACATTTCCACTAAAAAGTCAAATTTATAAAAAATCACTAGTACTCAACTCTTGATTTGAACCCAGGACTTCTCGATCAGCAATGGCGCTTGCCACCATCCGACCAACGAGGCAGTTTCTGTTTATATCTACATAAATAGTTACCTAATTTGAAATATATGTGATTCTATTCGTCAGTTTCCTGTTCATCATTCCTCTCAGCTCTGCCTAGTTTAAGAACATCTAAGTATGTGGATCGACCTCAGTTGTGTGTAAAATGATTGTAATATTTATTTATATGATATTATTTATAGTAATCTAAAAATTCCACTGCTGAACGCGGTTCTACTGTCAGTATATGAGTCATATACATAGTCGTATGTGTAGTCCTTAACGCAGGCCAAGTCCATGTTAGCGGGCTTCATACGCCTTCGAAACCATTATAGAAAACTGGAAATTTGTGCAAGTTTCCTGTCGATATTTTCTTTCAAAGTTGCAGCGAGTTATATTTAATTTTAAAACACACATTTCAGAACAAAAAATGCACGCCAAAATTAAAACTCAGAATCCTCAGTAGTTTAATTACTAAACACTGCGCTATTACTACAAACTACGAACAGAAATCGTAAAAGTTATTATATGATATCATTTTAATTGTTCAAAATTGTACTTTGTTATATTTATTATGCAGAATCGAAATGTCTATTGTTTTCCAAACATTTGACAATAGTAAAAAAGATATGTAACACGTATGAGCGTGAGACGGAACGTAGCGCGACGGCGAAGTAATTAAAATCTTTTCCCAGCGCTGTCGTTACTCTGTAATTGAATTCTTAGTGCATTCGACGTTTGTTTTGCGTTTCATTCCGTTCCACGCTGTTCACAACAAGTTAAAAACAGAGACAGGCTATTTACATAAAAACTTGTTTTTCTTTCTCCACAATATGATTTTTCTACTGATCTACGAATAAAAAGCACAATAAACAGTAATAATTTCCTTACTGAATAAACTTTATGGGGCATCGTTGTTATTACATGGCGGTAGGTTCTAATAATATTGTTCAGTATAGTCTTTCACAAATGGTTACGAAAAAATGAACAAAAGTATGTACGACGATAATTTTATTGAATTCACTGTAAAACATTTTTACTGAATCACATTCTAAAATAAGTAGGACTCATAGAATCAAATTAGTAAGTTTTCATGAAAAACTTTAGGAAATCTCAATGTCCTTTACTTATTTGTTGTGTTCTACTTAGTGCAATACCGTTCCATCCGTTATATATCATTAAGGGCATGTTCACCATTAAAAAAAATAACAAGTCCAGAAAGTTCCATGACAATGAAAAGAAATCGCAAGTACCTACCTATATCAAGCCGAAAAGATGCGCTTTACTTTCATGAAAAAAGACTGTTTTGTCCAGCAATAAACGGATTCTGGCTGAGCATGATCGGTCTGCATTGTGGTTACAATGACCTTTAATTTTTATCTCTAAAGGATAGATAAATTCTATGGAATATTAATAAAAAGGTCTCTTTCTCAAAGTCAACCATCGAAATGCAGTCTATCACAAAAGTTCTACTATAATATGCATGTTTTTTACAATGTTGTTCAGCAAAGGAGATAAATACTAATTTCAGATTCGTGTATTCAGGATTCACACTACGATCCCACGGGAACATTCTGGCGCGTGATAGACGTGCTATATGGAACTGCACTCGAAATGTAAGTGTACAATGTTTTAAAATTCACAAGGGTAGATATCTACAGGCCTAGGTTGGCATCTTATTTGTGATACAAATTTATCTTCTACATAACCGACTACTGGATTTTTAAAATAATTCAGTCATGCATTCTTTCATACTTGAATAGTTAATAGTAAATTCGTACACGTATTACATTAAAAGTTCAGTATAACGAAGAAAGCAATTGCAATGATGGCAAATTGAAAGCAATTTCTTACACATACATCTTACGACATAAAAATAATTTGGCACTAATAATAATTGACTGTGATGCGACAAGCCGAGGACAGGGTACGATGGCGTTCATTGGGGGAGGCCTATCTAAAGTAGTGGACTGAACTAGGCCGATGATAATGATGATGATGATGAACACATGACCATAAGGCAACATAAAATATACAATAAACTGTCCTGTGTGTGCTTTGTCTTTTACTAACACAAATGTACGCAAATATACGAGGCATACGCAAATATTTGATGCTCTTGACGGGCTTTCAGCAGGAACAGTGACGGGGATGCGTTTTGAGGGGTAACATGACACGACACGTTTGAAAACGTCACGAAGATATGTAATAAACGTGACATATCTTGCCAAAAGAATTCCAAACTATGAGGCCACCTCCAGCAGTGGAACGGATCAGGCTCACGTGATGATGACGAGGGTATAGGAGTGAGAGAATTAAGATAAAAAGTATTTAAGTACTACAATAGTGGCGCTGATATTCTATTGAGAATGAAGCTTATCAGTACGCAGTAAGTTCTAATGAAGCGAAGAAACAATGCATGCATAAGATATGAATGGACAATAATAACCATACAACGTCATTGAATGATACCTCGTCATATCATCGTCATCATATTTTAATAGCAGCAATTTTATTTATTGATATCGTGTAATATTTGAAGGCAATCAAGAACAAGAAAACTAAATAATTAATATAATACGCCAAACGCATTTAAATGAGAGTGTTCTATAAGAAACCAATGCGCTTGGTTTCCAGTGAACTCGTAATCAAAGACCTAAAGCAGCTCAGTACAACGCATTGTTTGTTCTCATACATACAAACAGATACATTTCATACGCACATTTATATCGATTTACAGAAACACGTACACATGCGTCATGTATGCAACAAATGGAAATAATTTCGTACATTTTCACCCCTTGAGTTGAACTAAAATCTTGATCGTGTTATATTTATATTGCATAAAGTGTTCATTACGTAGATTATTTTACAAACCCTCTTTGTATTTAGGAAATATAGCTATTAATATTATTATATTTAATAGGAGGAGCATGCCCAAAAATTACAATGTCCATAAATGACATTTAGTTTAATTAAAGATCCAATACTACATATGTTGCTCGGGGCTGGGCAGTCAGTCAAGGAGAGTCTGACCGTTAGTTTCTATGCATTACGAAAGGGACAGCTGACTGGCAATACAGGATTCCATGGAAAAGAAGGAAAATACAGACTAACTTATCCACATAGAATAACAAAGCAATGTTAGAAACATTTAGGAACGTCCTGAGACACACTCCCTGTATAATTAAGAAAATATATAAAATGCATAGATTTAATCACAAAATCTTTGAACATTCGAGAATTATTTTAGCCGTTGTACACGTATGTATTACAAATTATCTGAACTTCCATGAAATTCGATGAAGTTCTACATGTAGGCCAGGAACGCGAGCCTCAGTGTGTTAACTTAGTAATAGTGGCAACACTACTCCAGAAACTTTAAACATTGCAATCACGAACTAAAACAACACTTAAAGGCGAACAACTTTTAGAACAAATATGTACAGGCAACAATTAGTTCTAGCCATACTCGTATTGAATATCAGAACAAGAGCGTAGTGGCAACCCTAACTTGGTTTTCCAGAGAATAGTAGCAATTACTATGTTCGTCCATATTCAGTTACACACAAATTTAAGTATATATTATCAATATATTTGTATAACTAATCTATGATGGACTTTAATTAGCTAATTTACATGAATAATTATCATCATCATCCTCATCGTCGCGAGTCGGCCTACTCCCGTCCACTGCTGGACATAGGCCTCCCCAATGGCACGCCACTGAGCTCGACCCTCAGCTAACTGGAGGGCAATAATTATATAAATGTTTATTCATCCTTATCATCAGCAACTCCTCTTTTTATTCCGCTAATGAGAACTGATCTCCTATCAGAATTAAAAGAGATGAAACCTCGTATGCTGCCCAAATGTGATTTTTCCATTCTCTTACGCTTTAGAGTATTTTATATGTATTATTAATTACTCTAATGTGCGTTTGTATTTTCACGCATTTTTTAACCCAGATTCACGAACTCTGTTATTAATCGTCCATCGTCTCTAGCAATACATTAATGTGCTTCCCGAATTTCGTCCCTGGTCCAGTACTATTGGATTTTTTCAAATTTAGAACTACTAGTAGTAACTTGGAGTCTCAATCTGAGTCTGGTGTATAGCAATAGGCTCACTACCTATTCCATGAGACGGAAACATAACTGGTAAAACGTGGGAGTGCACTACATTACCTTACCTACGCCCTTGGGAATTATAGGTGTGATGATGTTACGGTATTACATTTCTATTTTATGACCATATCAATTTACTGCCCATTTGAACAGCGAACATTGCTACTACAAGTAACTACTACAACTACAAGAGGCTGCAAAAATACAATTTCAATGGGCATATATGTATAACTAGTACCTACCATATGTCAATCATATTAGTAGTCAGTGGGCTGGCTATTAATTATCATTAAGTATACAGTAACTTACGGAGTAGCCGCATTATGAAGTAGATAATTATCGACGAGCCATTTGGCACAGCGGTGTCCACTCCGGTCAGCCGCGCATTCCCGCCCGCCACACATCTGAAACATGATTTTATTTATCTGTTCTGATTTTGGAGTTCTAGTTTGGGGGTTTCATTTTGGGAGGCTGGGTGTTCTGGGTTTGTTTACTAAACAGTTTTTGTACGTGTCCTTAATTTACACGTATTCATTCATTTTGTCTGTAATACATACGTTAATATATATACTATTGTTTTTAATATCATGTAGTGAGGTAAAAATTCTTTCATAGTCATTCATAGTTTTGAAGCATCGCTTTATTAAGACTGTTACTGCTTCTAAAAAATTAAATATGGTATACCTATATGTAAGTTATCACATATCCGTTAGCATAAATTCGCTATTACTACAAAGGAATCAGGTGGTCGCCGCTCGTAAAAAATTATTTAATATTATTAATAAATACATATATGGTTGATATTTAGAAAAATAACAAATGACACTTGATTATATTGATATTCGATGGTAAATGTAATTAGCCAGTTCTGATGTTAACTATTTATGGAATACCTTCCATTACAACAGAAACATTAGTGATTTTTTTTTTAAATATTAATCCTCAACATTTTAAGCGACGATGAATATTACAGTTTTAAAACAATTCAAGAAACCGTACAAATCACTTTAAATATTCATACTTTACCACACATAGATTTGTGAATACTTAGGCCTCAAGAGATTTGTAACGACACTGTACCAACATTGTAGCAACTGACGGACAGACCATATTAATATGTAGATAGTATTAATGAGTGTAGCAAAGTTTGGGCAAAGTTTGGCAGCGCTGAGCAGTGAGTTATCACTTTTAGAGCGTTGTGAAGTTGGACGAATTGTTGCACCTGACAGAACTGTTTCCTAAATAATTGTTGTTGTACAGGTAACATAATAGCTTTAAAAGATTACATGCATTTACGATTTTATTATTAATTTAATGAGTTGAGTGGCTTTCTGGTAAAGTAGTAAATGAGCCCCACTGCTGAGCTGGAGGTTCTGAGTTCGATTCCAAATCATTACAATATTTGTATGAATGTAACAAGTATTTGTACAGCTTTGATGTAATCGTATCTATGTAATTATGTATTTATATGTAACAAACGTATTTTTATCAAGCCTCTAGACATCCTAGAATAGAAATGATCTAGTTTGAATTCAGATGGCTGTCTACGAGAAGACGTTTTTTAAGAATTCGTTCAAACTGATGACACTGGATGAGGAAGGCAGAGGACCGAGCAACGTGGCACGCTCTAGGGGAGGCCTATGTTCAGCAGTCGACAGCTATGGACTGATGATGAGTTATTAGGTCACAAATGTGGTTCGTCATCGTCGTCATTATTTTGATGTCCATGATGAGCAACTGACAAAATTGACAGCAGAACGTTTGTGTTTTATTTCATTTTAACTAAGAAAATCCAACGTAATATGCTATATTGAAATCATTGCAATATACAATAACCATCAAAAATAAAACTTCAATCATTATACTCCCCTTCCGCTCAACCCTGGCCGTAATTGCTCCCTACTCTAGTCTATTCATATGCACACTACTCAATTGAAAAAGTATTCAGGATTATACGTCAGGTTATTAAAAATTAATTGCATTATTGGCATCGTAATCCACAGCGCCGTGAAACATGGAACTCAAGTCTAATCCCGCAATACGGGGACCCCGGGATCGGGCGTGACGTCACATCATTACCGCGCGGCATAATCCGCGGCCTTAAGCAAAATTAATTGGGCGTATAACGCTCGAAGCATGATTTACTGGTACACTGGGAGTCCGCTGTAAAAATGCGTTCACGTAAAAGTACGTAGGCATCTCCATAAATACGACATGTTCCTGCGAAAACAGACACTTCCACCTCCCTCTCAAAAGATTTGTTCTCGTAAAATATTCCAGAAAGTACCTACAACTTACAGAAACATATTAGGTAACCATCGTGTACTCGTACATTTGACATTGACAAGTCGGCACATCCCTTGTAGTAGCTCTCGGCCTACATCAACCCTCCATTTTACCAGAACAACCTCCAATTATAAACAACAAAAGTGGCACCATTTTTCAAGCAGCTCTACAGCGGAATGCTCCCGTTATTCCCGTTAATTAGGATATCTCTCTGACATGAGCCTTGTTCACCATCCGTGTGTACATCTTATTAATTATGTTATAATAAATGAATGTTCTAGTGTACATATTATAGGAATTGTTCATTATAATGTAACACATTATTACTCTGCAAGTATACATAATAGATATTTATCATAACTATTGTAAGAAATATTGTATTTTCAATAAAATAGGTACTTATCTCAAATTATTCTGTGTTATATGCAACCAATCAATGTAATTGATTTAGTTAAATAATAGTTATTATTATATCATCACACTTAGTCCCTGGAAGGATAATAAAACCACTAATAAATAAATAAAATCATAATAGTAATAATTTAATTTGTAACACTAATCATAGAATTTTAGAACATTTTTGTGTGTTACATGTATTCTCCATATAAGGCTACAACAACACTAAGCTTATCATATAGTCCGATTTCATATATTTTATCGTTATTGTATACTACATTTGTGTATATAAAATGGTAAATAAGTATAATTAGTGAGCAATTGAAACAAACGGCAGGCCAATAAACGTTAGTTGCATACATATTTCCGGTGCCTACCACAGCCATATTGAAGTGTAGAATCATCCGGGCAACTCATTGTTCCCTGAAGACGGGTAACAGATTCTACGACTACACTGGTGTCGTCATCCTTAACTCATCACTTCCTCATTAATAATTCGTTTTAAGCATATTATGTATGCACATTTTTGTATTTAGCCTTGAATTAAAGTCGGTATTATAAATTGAATTAATATAAGTTTTTATTACAATTTCGAAATTATATTCCATTAGTCATCTTAATTTACACATTTAAAAAAGCTGATATTCTAAATAATATTTAAAAAAGTTAATATTGCGCGTTGCACTACGTTTAAATGAATACAATTTATTAAACCATAATTATCGTTTGCATTCTTTCTATTTTTACAATAGCTTAATACATGATAAGTTCATTACATAATATTTTCTTTTGCGCGAACGCCAAGATTTTTTACACCATGCAACTGATTAATAGGATGACGTAAGCTCTCGCAAGCATTGCGACTGAATATTACAACATTCATAAAAAAATCTTTTAATAAGTCGTAATTAAACTTAATAGCAGATATGGACAGATCGTTGAAATAAGACACATCGCCGTAAAAACGAGCTAGATATATTAACATTGGTAAGAGTTTTCCGTACAGTACGGCATTTTTCTCAACTGATACCAGTTCGCATCACAGACTGAACAAATAATTAGAAATATTTCATATATTGTGTAATTAAAAATGATACATTCATTATAACGCGATAGAATAACGACTAATATGGTTTTTAAATACATTACTCATAAAAAAAGTTGCTGACTGACAAGTTGTTAGATTGGAAGACATTTTATTGTTTGTAAGCCGCCTGTTGGTATACGTGAGGCACGTACAGCGAGTCGGAGGTGCGGTGCGCGTAACGCTCCATGCTGTTCTTCAGCAGGATGTAGAACAGCCTTATGCGAGGATGCACGGCTACTTTGAACGTTTGCAGTCTTTTCAGGACCTCGTTCGCCTGTAACACACATGGCACATAGGTATTGATCGGAAATGTTCGTTAATTCTTTACAACATCATTAACCTGAATGTACCGCTGGACGTAGGCCTCTAATAATGAGGGTCATGTAAATTTTAAAAAATCTAATATTATACGACCTGGGATTTGGACCCAGGACCTCCGGATCGGCAATCGCGCTTACAACCACTGGTCCAACGAAGCAGCCAACCTTTGTTCCAAAAATGTGAATAAAGGGAAAGTATGATTCACAAAAGTCCGTAGCTCACAAGACGTTGTTGATTACTAGTAAAAAATGCCATGATTAATTTAGATGAGTTCAAAGTCGTGTCGGGGCGCAGAAAGAATATATCCCTCAACAGCATGTCGGGTTAGCATGTCGACGTAAGAAACGACTAAACCAGGCGCTGCAAGATCGTGATAGTACTGATATACTCGTAAGTAAATTAATAGATCGTTACGTAAAAACGTGAATGCTAATCGAGATCCTATATAAATATAAGCCGGAGTGGCCACTTAACTGCAAATGATTTTCCATTTATTATTGCTGTTAAAGAAAAAAGTATTACTCACACGATTCTACTACCATTAATCATTTGGTGTGCAAAATCAATCAATCAGTGATATAATGAATGAAGTGAGAGTTATCCTTCATCGGAGAGCAGTAATCATTAGTAACGGCTCGGATAATACATTTAGCGAGCGATACCGCGCGTGGGGCGTCGTGTGGAGCCAGCTATATTTAGCCCTATTCATTTCTTTGTAAATTAAGTAAGAAATATTAAAAATACTTGTATAATACCAAATAGTCCAGTGTTAATGAGAAACGCCATTATTGGATCAGTATTACTTTTGTTTTTATATTAATTTAGATTTAAAATATTATTATTGTACCGAATTATTAAGATAATGATAATATTGTTTTACATGTACAGCTCCAAAACAATTTTTGTTGTATCATGAAACACGTGGGTAGCGCACGCCTACATTTTAATATCCATCCTGACCCGAAGGTCTCCTCCGGAATATACATATCCTCGTAAGCATCAAGCGAGCTTGTGTTAGGGAAACCAGAGGGCTGGTAAATTGCATACAAACATATTAATATCCTTATGCCAGTAGATACCCGGCGCAACCGTCAGATCCACTGGACCAAAGGGCTGGACCAAAGGACCAGCCCTGTAACCTACGGAGTCGTTACAAATAGGAATTTGGTCATATAAATAATAATAATTAGAGATTACGAAAAAGGAACAAAAATTTAAATTTGCACGCACTGAACTATTTGGCTCCTAATAATTTTGAAAATGTTTAAGGAAAATAAAAATTTCTTTTAATACTCATGTGCTCGTGACCATCACATATCGCAACCGTGAACATCGTTAAAGCTCAACGTGACATCTTGCATTCATCGCCACAATCATCTATCATGTTAGGCTACTATCGTTAAATATTATCAGATTCAAAATAAGCCAATAGTATGTTATAAAATGCACGGATTCTGGGCAGTTTTATGTAGCATGTGCCACCCACCCGTCCAGAAAGGACACATGCGTATATGCATACAACACAAAGTACATATCTTCATTAACATGACTGTATTATGTGGGAAACTACACATATCCCCCTTCTCGTTATAATTAATTATCTCATCAGAGCCATAATATACATATACGAGTACATAGTTAATACATACTTACATGTTTCGCGAGTCCCGGATCCGAGTTCAGCATATTGAAGTCCTTGTCTAACGTAAATATGTGGGTACATTCCTGTATAACAAACAGCGTATTTCTGGAGTTTTATTATCTGCCGTGGGTAGGCGTAGGAGTGTGGTGGACTCCCACGATTTACCAGATACGTCATTCGCCACACCATGGCATGGCGTGTGAGGCTATTACCATACACCAGGCACAAATTCAGACAAGAAACTAAATTTTAATTCCCGTCTATACCTATAAATGTTACAATGGAATAATCACGTATAGGTTTAAACCATGCAATTGCGACTTACAGTAAGCTTGTAATAAAATTAATTGGGCGCGTTTTAATATTGTAATATTGTGCCTATTTGGATAAAGCAAAACTATAATTGCTCATGAACATCCAAAAACAGCAAGCATTAATAGCGACATGTCAAATAAATTAAACAGATTAATTGAAAATGCAAGTTAGTGGAAATAAATAATGATCTGACAGCTAACATTGTAACTTGGTTGATTTTAATTATGCACTTCATTTGATATGAACATAAAATATAAACTCTAAGTATATAATAAATGTATTGGCATATATGCAACTATAATGAACATTGAATATAATCATGTTGCATAAAATATTACTTACGACATAAATTTAACAAAGATACGTCATACAAATTAGTCATACATATGTATGTATGTCATGCCATTTAGTTTTTTGGATACGTTTAAGTTTCACATTGGTTAGGAAATCAATTGCCAACCACTTAATTTTTTGTCTAATTACATTGTTTTCAATTGATAAATAAAGTTAATGGAAAAATTAAATTTTTTGAAATAATTTTTTTTCTAATTACAAAAGCAGTTAATGTTGGTTATCTAATTACATTTTTTTCAATTAACCAACTACAGTCATTGGAAAAATTACAATACCTGAACAGAATTAAACATTAATATCTTGCTGTATGGTAAAAATCATAGTATTTGTGTAAAATAAGACAGTCTTATTATATGACAACAGTGGCCAGTCTTAATAAATCACAGCGGTTGCCAGTTTCATTAAATCATTTAAATCAGTTGCCTGTGTTATTAAATTACTTACAACAGTTGCCAACAGCACGCACAGCGCGAGCAGCATGGCGCGCTCGCCAGTTGCCGCGCGTCTGCTGGAGAAACAATTTCAATTTCATGCACATTAACTCCCTCTATCGGTAATGCGATTACATTACGAGCTATGTACGCTTTCTTCAAATATAATAAATACATTGCTACACGGTTTTATATGCGGAATGAAATGAACAACTTCATTAATTTTAATAGAAATTTCACGCATCTGCTGGTGTGATGGTTAGTGAATCTGATACCTGTACCGAAGAATTCTTCAGTTTACATTCTGACAAGTATTTATTTAGCTCGACTGTATAGTCCTATATTATACGCACATACCCGTATACTGAGAGACGTATTTCATATGTTCATCAAATGTCTGTACACCATAGGCCCCTAGTTTGAACGAGATAGCGACGTTTAAGGTGCCTCAAAATAATAAAAATGCATTAATGTAAGAAGACAACTTCCTGATACTTGGGCAAAATTTTCATACAAGGGAATATATCAGAACTTCGAGCCTAAGAATCTGTTTCTTATACAACAGCACTTACATTACAGTTTAGGTCATATGACGATTAGATGGATGAGGGTGGGCAGATCATTAAACGTGTTGATACATTAATGTCGCTGTTATTAACACATCCTTTGTCTTGACATTCCAGTGCTTCGGGCGCCACGCTGAACGCTCGGGCCGTGTCATTATCGTTAGACAACAGTCGTTAACCCTTGTCGGGGACCTTCTCAGCGGCATAAACACTTTTGACAGACGCGTTGACATCTCCATCAATACTAACTCGCCCCTTCCGGAAGCCAGCAGTGAACCCACACTCAAGATGATTTTTTGCCGTGGTGTAAATACACTCATAGTATAGTTATAACGTGTAATTATGTGCTCTATTCCCCTTTGACAGAGCCCGGTAGATGTACGAAAACACTGATTAACTTTTAATTAAACTGTGATTAAAATAACAGATTACGCGGCGTTATCGACTAATTAATCTATAATGGAGAGTATTCTCTATAACCAAATAACAATGTGAAACCATTATTATCTAGAGTTGATGCGCTGCGGAGTCATCCCGTGACGAAGTACAATAAAGGAAATAGCGTAAAGCCTTTCTCCGTGGAAAAATACTGGGAAACTTATACATCCCAATGTTTATGATTTTCGGTATAATGTCAGAGGCCATAAATCTCAAATAGATATATGTAATTAATAACATACTTATTTTTGTTTTTTACCCACATGAATGTATTCCTGAAAGTGGTAGGTAAAAGAGTAATATATTTACATGAATCTCCTATTATATTCTATGTCCCACCATGGATTAGGAGCAGAGCCTATTACCATATAGGTACCAGGCATAAATCCCGGCTCCAAACTACTACTAGGATTTGTAAGATAGAAAAACCGTATAGTACCCGACACAAGAATCGAACCCGGGAGCCCTCGATTAACAGTCGCACTTGTAACCACTGTACAAAGGATTAAGTATATAGAAGTCCATACAAGTATAAATTCAGAGGATTGCTATTTTGCGGCCAACGGCGGCAAATCAATTTTAAGGCAGACGGCAATTTACAATTATACCCAAACCAAAAACCGAAACTAGGTGCAACTTTATCGTTTCTGCAATGAAAAAACACGATGAAAACCATCCTGTTAAGGAATTTAGACTAACATTACATCGAGTCCAGTTGAAATCATTAAAGAGCTTGTTCGAAAAACCAGCAGTCAGAGATATTAGTCTCTATTCTGAAATTACAAGCCGCTTGATCTCGTACCGATTGGAAAAAATGTATGTTTTACCCATATTAACATACAATTGTAACTTTAAGTTTTTGGAAAAAATTGTACTAATATGTAAATATTGACGATTAGCGCGCAAATACATATTTCAACTTTTCAACACATCGATCATTCTAGAATCTCAACTAACCAGATTCTATCAGCCTTTCTACGAACATCAGATACTGCCCACAACTGCTATTTAGACGATAAACGCAGCACTTAGCCCCTGAAGGCTGTAAACAGGCTCTGAAGGCGATAGTCGGTGCTCAGTGCGCTATTCGGGTCAGATGAGCAGATTGCATGCATTTACATGGAAAGCACTTCCTTAGCGCGTTTAGCGCTAATCTGTGCCAAATCTACGGTTATGTTAATTGCGTTTTGCTGAATATAACTGCTAGATTTATTGAGAGTAGAAGAAGAGCGTGGGCGATACTTGATAGATGTAGTGCGCTTTACTCCAATATACAGTTCAGTTTTATATAACATTTCAAGTAAAACGGTCGAGTGGTTTCGAGTGCGGCAGTTGGTCAAGAACTAAAGGATATATAATAATAATTAATGAGGATGTCACTAAATATACAAGAGTTCAATAATTAGTGCGATGTGAGTTGCAGTCTTGGTAAACAAAAAATCCGCGTCTAGCAGGAGCCAGAGTTCCTCAATAGGAAATAATTGGGGTATAACTATTTTATATGTCGAAGATATATGAGTCAAATAAAAATAAGATTTCAGTTAAAATTAAAAGTACAAGACACACCCGATCTGGATACGGTACCCGATTCGCAGTATTGCGATAGACAAAATCTAAAGCTGTTTAGATTTCCGCTCGGCTGGTCATCCCCTGTGTGCCGTGTCTGCAGATAAGGGTCCTTACCGATATTTCCCTTACAGATTCCCACACAAATGAGTATCGTGTGGACCAAATATGGCATATTTTATATTATCTCTGCGGAAATACTCTGCTACAGAAAGTATTGAGACTGGATTTTGGCTTACGCGATTGTTTCGATATCATTTTACTTGTAAGATACCTACTACGAATACTATGTACAAAGCGGTCCAATTGTTTGTGTAACATTCGCCAAGTATAGCGAATCTTTTGTGATAAGGATTGCGTTGTGTAAAACAATTTTTAGTTCCCTTTCAAATATTAAGTACTGGAATTTATTTGCCTATGTTAGTACCCTCTTAAAATAGTAACGAAAATAAAAATCTATAAAACGAAATATTCTTTTAAAATAACTAGTAATTGCTGCTTTTTATGACATAATACAAACTCAGAGTAAATAGCGTTTTGGATTGTTCTTTTTTTATTTTTTCAATTGACACATTCCACAGTACATTCAATATAGCACTTGATGAAGTCGCACTTGAGGAGGTCGTGTCACTAAATAGGAAATACATCTGTATTTTAACACCAAAACGGGTTTTATACATACATTCATGTCCAGTTCAATAAACCAAATAAAAATAAAAAAAATGTATGTATGTTATTTATATGTATTCCCCTTTTTGAAGGACCTTATTCCAATGAGCCTGTATTTCTATAGGCGCTGATATTAAAGATTTCCAACGGAAAATAAATAACATCCTTAAAGATGTACCCTTACTAGCGTTTATGAGCAAAATAAAATTGTGATCGACTTTTTGTTACATAGAGAGAAAATGAAATAATGTAAAGTGTTAATTCACCTGAGACCTAAACTAGATCGTTGCAAGTCGAACCACAAAAAAAACGTATTTCTTAAATATTAAATAGATGAAGCGCTGGTGCTCTCACAAATAGACATTTGTAGCTGTGTCGACAAATAGACTGAAAGGCTACGACTAGTTCTAGACCGAAAATACAAACTTGTTTGCGTCGTTTAGAGGCATAACAAGGAGTTCGTTACTTCAAGACACATCCACTGAATATTCCTGCTGAGGTTTTTAAAGCCATTATTTCTTTCGCTGAACTCACACATTTGTCGCAACTCGTAAATACAAATCAGGCCAACAATAGAGGGAACGCAGACAATAAAGTAATTTTTTGCGTATCATTGAATCCTGAGAGTTCTTGCCGAAACAAGGGAAAGGCGGGCACTCGCTCCCGAATCGCGACTTGTCCCGCGCACTTTGAATCCGATTCCGGACAAAAAATATTCCGCTTGCTTCATTTGAATTCACTTACTTTTTCCAATAAGTTCTTGTAAAAATCTAAGATATATAAATGTATGTATTTCGTGGAATTTCCATCTTTGTTTTCATCGGTGCAAAAGTACATGGGATTTACGCAAAACTTACCCGCTCAGTTAGTATGTTCTAGCAGACACTATATAAAAGCATTTTTATCTTTTTTATATAGTAGTGTCATTTTCTTCGTGCCAATATATTTGACCAACGTAGTACACTAAAGCCCTAACCCTTCTCATTCTGAAAGAAGATATGTATTCAAGAATACGACCAAAGAAAGATCGATGACGACGCCTAATTAAATATGAAATCACTGATTAATAAATAATTAATTAGTAGAGTAGTCGGCAGATAAGTGTAGTACTATGTTTCATTAGTTACGTTATAGTTTCCATGGAACATGGGGTGGGCTTATTATGATACATCAAACACAAATCCAAATTCCGTATTACTTTTGGGAAGATCAAGTTGGAACAACTCAATAATACTTTGCCCGACCCAGGAACCGAACCCAGGAACTCTTTATTAGCAGCTTGCTAGAGACTAGACCAATAAGCAGTAAATAAATACTAGATTAGTCAATTGCATAACCGAAGTATACAATTACTGTAATATAACACTAAAATAAATAAATACAAAAATAAAAAGAGTAACCATAGCTTTTCAGATTTCCGTACACCCACGCTCCACAAAAACGTTCTCCTACATCTCAAATAACCGGATCATACTCTCTCAGTCCATTGCTAGCTTAGTATCCTTTCTTGAGGCTGTGTACGTGTGTATTCAGCCTACTTCCGTGTATATTCAGAAGCGCCCGTAATGCATTTGTCAGTGACGATCACAAACGGGCGACAGTAAAATCGAAATGCGACAATCGCAAACTAGTTGAAAGTAAAAAAGTGATGGTAAATGGGTATAATGATAATATTTAATTAAATGCTTGTTCGCTTACAAGTATATATTTAGGTTACTTAACCTAAATACATACTAGTAAATTATTTAATTATTGATTAGATGTAATTTAAGGTGTTTAAACCTACACTCTTGCCAAAATCATGAGTTAGAGTACCTATATCTATTTGTATCAAGCGTTTTGAAGGAAACTAAAGTAAAATTTAAGTTTAGTCACTAATTATACTAAAGTTGAAACTCTTAGTCGAAGCAATCTCAATCCACCGCCAAAAACATTACATCGTTTTATCCAACTAAATATAGATGTGTGCAATACATTTCCTTCAATCCACCTTTGAATTTCCCCCACACGAAGTATTCATCTCAACGATAACAAGCCCAAATGTGGACCGTCTGCAGCGAACAGCAAGACACCCATTTTCCATGCGAGAAGCGTCTCCATCACATTACTGCAACGTGCACTATCTAATCACGAAGCTATCAGCACCCGGCACAGCTCGCTGACGTCACCCCTTACAGCACGGTTCAATATTTTAAGATACATTTAGAGATCTATTATGCGTTTATTTATGTACTATGTAGGTAAATACTATTATATTCAATAGTACAGAGTATTTTGTATTACTATGGAACGTAATATAAGCTCTGTACTTCCCCGAAAGGGTAGACACAAAGCCTATCGCTATACGCCGGGCAATAATGCAAACTCTGAGTCACTAGTAGAAATTTCATAGATAGAAAAACCCAATAACAACCAACCCGGAGATCGAACCCAGAACCTTTAGATCAGTAGTTGCGCTTACAACCATTCGACCAACTAGACCTTCTAACAAATCCAAAGATGACAATTCTGTATAGCAATTCTTTCATATTTCAAATATATATTAATACTGTTATAACTTCTTTATACATAAAACACGTACATACATAAGTACATAAGGCATAGCCGCGTTAACATCAGCGAACGTTCATACGTCCCAAGTAATAGTAATTTCATAAACAAACATTTAATAATGTTCCGTCGTCCGCCGTCCTTGGAGCCGGGTACAGGAGCAAACAGCCCGGTCGCAGCACAAACAGTGCGGTGAGTAATGAATGAGCCACAATTAGGGCGCAGGTGCGAGCACAAATACTGCCCGTTTACATAACGTTCTATTACATATATGTACGTATTATATAATAACGAGCGACGGAACGATTCATCCTTCAAACAAACTACAGCTGAAGTTGCCCGCTTAGCGACTATCGTTCTGGTAACGCCGCAGTAACTGTTGGGACATAAGAATTTTAGTAAAATGTTTGACTGCCTCGTTCTTCAAGTGGAACTGACAATCGAGAGGTGCTGGATTGATTGCAATTTCCAGTAGCAGCGAGCAGTCTGGATTACAGGCAGTTGTACGGCAATAGGCTCCTCCCTTCTATTCCATGGTGAGACATATATATGTAGCATACTAGTGAACGTGGGAGTTTACTACACTACACACTGCCGACATTTTCGGGAAACTACGAACGTGATGTGTTATCGTATTTCAAGAAAAGACAGGTTTTATAGCATTCGTACTCATTATGTTACAACGTGAAATTACATCATTGTCATTATTACATCATCACGCTAGGTCGCTTACAGGGCAGAGCAGAGAGCGCATATTACGTTCCATGTAACAAGCCATTCTTAAACACTCCTCTACCCCAATTAATATAAAAATCCACATAACGCCATCATGTGTACAAAGTAATTATAAAACGCCAGTCAATAAAAGCCCAGTCAATTTAAAACAGAACCGGAACCGATTTTCAAATAAGGAATGCAAACGTAACATTATACACTAATAAACATCACTCATGTTCCACGCACACAAACATATTAATTACTGTGTATTTACCCTATTTAAATTGACAAATCAATATGAATACGAAGCTGCCGTTGTGATGGAACGCGAGCATACGTTAAGGGCGCTGCACACGAGCACCTGCGCCTAATTGTGGCTCATTCATTATTCACCGCGCACCGCGGCCGCCTGACCGCCGTTACACCACTAAAGGATTATACTTTAAGATATTATCCGATATTTATGTTTAAAGATTAGTCAATGGTAATTAGACTTACCTGTTTTACTTGACATTAATACGTAATAATAATAATTATTATTATTATATCATGTCGACTTATCCCTTATAAAATAGGCAAAGAACACCGAACTCCCAATATATCATCTATTCATAAAGACCTGACGTAGTTCTTCTAGATTAGTCTCTCTGCGCGCAAACCAGTTTTCGGATACTTATCACAACCTCATGAATCGGTATCTAACCTAATTAGCTAAGATAAGTTAGTCTTGAAAACGAACAGCCTCTTATAGGCTAACGCATTTTAAGTCCCTGACCTTAACCCTCTACACTCAAATATTAATTATTATATCGTTATTTACGGAAAACGTCCGAGCAAACAGCCCATTTAATTTAATTTAACATGTTTGTATCAATTCCAAAGCAATAACTCCGTCACATCGTGTTAAATGTTCAGGACG
This sequence comes from Parelbella ahira ahira, assembly GCA_018244795.1. Lineage (NCBI taxonomy): Eukaryota > Metazoa > Arthropoda > Insecta > Lepidoptera > Hesperiidae > Parelbella > Parelbella ahira. Next base: position 25,684 of record DWME01000806.1, read on the forward strand.
AAGGGTTCGGAGGCCTTTGTCCACAAACCGTAATGTGTGCAATATTATAAGTTCACCTGCGGCCAGCTTTGCCTCGTTTATTAATGTATGTCGGTTTGTCTATACACAACGGAGGATTCAACAAGTCTAGGTTTTGGTCTTAGTGTGGGAATTTTGGGAAGGGATCGAAGAATACGGGTTTCTAACATGATTATATAAATAAAGACGATGTAATATTATTTAATAATTTATTTATTGTGGCGTACTATTGGAGAGTTCTAAGTATGTGTGTACCGTGTATACATATGAACATACATGTGCATTTAGGAATAGCAGTTATCTCAATATTAGAAACTGACACTCCAATTTTATTTATTTGTGGTATAGATATAGATTGTCTGTGCTACAGCGCCGATAGAATGATTTACACTCAGCGTCGACCTCGACTGAAACAATGGTGCCTGAACCGCGATACTGAATTTAAGTAAGACCATAGATTGATAGTACATTCCTTACGCTTTGACGCTAGCACGAGTGACCCCGTGCAGCGCTATTTTATAGACTCTTCCATTCCCTTGGGCGTCTTTTGGAAGTGGTAAGTCCGCTCGCCACTTAAATTATTTAACTTTAATTATTTTATTACGTTTTAATGTTTTCCGTATGTAGTGATTTTATATGTTTATTATTAAATTGTTACTAGGCATTCCGATAACATACAATTTAAAAAATAATGTATTATGCTATTAGTCGATAAGTCCGCCGTTTACAATGTACCTGTGTAGATTTTTAGGCCAAACAATAAGGAATAAATAAATAAATAATTAATAATAATAAAAAAAGTAAGTAAGAGATTTAAAAAAAATATAACGTAAACATTGCTGAAATTTTGCTTTATTGATGTTATAATTACATATTTTACTAAATAATATATTTCTTTTGCAATTAATGTAGTATTAAAAATATTAATTAATAAATTACAAATATTAATATTAATTGAAATACTAATAATATTAAGAGCTTAATCATAGAACGTCAACTAAAATTCCTTTAGTTACATCCTGTTTTTTAATAATTCTAGATACACACTGGGCACTGCGAGTGGAGACTATCACAGGTGTGATATTTATGTGTTCATAAGTTAATCCCCTATTGTTGTTACAACACGTACCTTTATTATGTACAGACATCCAAAGAAACAACAGTACAATATTTACTTTGAATTCCAACTTTACAGCTTAAATAATAAGGTGTAATTTGGCACTGAAGCAATGAGAGGGCGGGAATATTGTTGCCTAGGGTACGCAACTTGATAATGCTAGTTAATTATAACGAGTAATTACAGTTTTAATTAGAACCTTGTACGCGTCTATGTTTGCCACTCAACCGGGATAAGTTAATTCGTGGTATCTGAACTGTGAGTGTAAACATGTTTTAAACCATCAAATTATCTCATAATAATTATAAATATGTTGTAATTGTAAGTTAAAGCGTTAGCCCATTGCATCTGTACATAATAGATATAATAAAGATCATATACATATATGAATTTTTTAATTGCAATTTATAATAATAATATCACGATTTACAATTTAATACGATATTTAGATGTCTTTTCCCATAGTTGTATATTTTCATTAACATCCTATATTTATATGATATTTTAATTGCGTTATGCACACGACAATACTCGTCTTTAAAATAACCATTAGGTATATCTTATATAAAGACATTACAGCGCTGATCTTTTAATAGCACCAGGGTTAGTTAAACTTACATGTTTTTGGAAACGTGTCTACAGACGATACTTCCAGTAATCGATTTACCTCACTTAACGTAACACATAAAACCAGACCAATAAACGAATGTACATTGCTATACTTATAAATATTTTTATACCCAGAACAAATACTTGTGTTCGCTATAAATATATGTGTACCGGGTGGGAAACGAAATCCCCGAGACCCGGTTCCTCGCTCATATTACCTAGCCACTGAACCATCAAGTCAGTCACGTCTAATATATTTATCATTTATTTCAATATATTATATTATTTTATTGTAACTGCTTGCAAACTTTCCCTACAATATAACAATGCGTTGGAGGGGTCGCCCTTCAACGCATTGTTACAAACCAAATCCTAATTGTTCCGAAATTATTAATTATGAAAACTTCCTAAACTTCCACCGTTCGTAACCTTCGTAATTAAGGCACTTAGCACTCATCACTTATGTATACATATGCGTGCCAAACTAAATGCCACCTTACGCCACACTTCGTACGGTTCAATATTGAAATGTACTATTTAGCAGTTCCCACGAAACGTTTTATTTGTATGGTTATTGTTGTTATTGTGAAACTATAATTTTCCAACTCTAAGATTATGTTTATCACAAGGAGAGTATTGTTGTCGCTGTTTTACAGGATATGACAGAACATCACGCCCATATTTCCCCGAAAGGGTAGATAGAGGAATGTAGAGCTATCACTTTTCACCTGGAAAGCAATACACAAGATATGATCTTCAATTAACACAAAAAGACTTGGACTAAAACAAAGGTAAACGTAATGATCCTTAAGCCCCATGAGTGGAAGGCTATAGAATAAACCACGGAAAATCTCTTCCTTTGGTCTGTTGTGCATTATAATAAAGTCAATTGTTTACACAATATTTTCAACATTATTTTGAACGATTGGATAAATATAATGACGAAAAATTAATATTTAAAAATGTGAATTACACGATGTGAAGCTAGAATATCTAAACATAATTTCTATCTGAACGATATACTTAATTGAAAAATTTTTGTGCTACGTAATAAAATAGTTTTAATAATAAGGATCATCCAAATGTTCCAAATTATCCAACTGTAAACAACAAACCACATCGAAATGCAAATGATATGTCCACTTCAAAGCGAGACGCGACCTCACCGCGGACATGAATACGCGCTTATATTGTTATCGCAATTTCACACATCTACCTTTCCCTTATTAACTTTTCAACAAAAGGTAGAAACATAAACACTGAATCTCCGCATTCATTATCAATGGAAATTAAATGAAAAATTTTACAGTGACTAAATAACTGTTACAGAAAAAAAATCCATTTAAAACCTACAATTTCAACATAATGTTGAGAGCCTTTAACCGTATTATGTGTAAGTCACTTTAATTAAATGTTTATATGAATGTAAGTCGTTCATAAGTTGTAACACGTGACACCAATTAGTGGAGTCATTAATGAAAGCGGCGTCATTAATGATATGTGCGAAATACGGCCGAGCGTGAAGTTGACGTGAATGATCAAATGTACACGTGCTTCACGTTTACAGGTCACAAGTTTTAAACGCACCAACGCGTTATTAACATGTGAGAAAAATTCTAAAAAAACAAACATAATCTCATGAAAATGAATAAAATTAAGAGCGACAAAAAAATATAATAAAAAATTAAAAAACCCGACTGCATATAAAATATTAAGTATATAAAAAAAACTGAAAATGAAAAAAAAGTTCAGATTTTTGATAACCATTTGTAATATATTAATGCAGAACATAAACACACGCAATTGCGGACTTTTACAGTCGAGACCAATTACACACGGGTTTATACCTACCCGTTATTGTAAAGAATTGACCCGGCTGAGATGTTGGTCGTTGAGCGACTTTGAGCTTGTGCATGAGTCCCACAGTAAAGGGACCAGGTCTCGGCACCGTATGTCATCACTGGTAACACACATTGGTCGAATATTTTGGACTTCAGGCGCTGATCCAACATTACAAAGTTACATTGCAATTTAATGGAATAAATATAGCCTTCTTATAACAAATATTGAAAATTGCTGCTAC
>DWME01000807.1:0-29508 GCA_018244795.1 Parelbella ahira ahira
TGTAGCGAAACGAACGGTCGCGTCACCGTCGCGGCCTTTGTGCGAATCCCGGATACCACCGTTTACAGTCGCCAGAGATCTGATGTGTGGTAGAAATGGCAGTGATGCTGCGTAGACGTGCTATTGATCCGTACGTTGTTCTATAATGTGTAAGAAATAAATGCATGGAAAACGTTGACAGAGTTAATTATGCAGTCACTGTAGCAACAGATTTCAATAATGGCTAACTAAAATTTAATTTTTTTCTGGAGGCCAGCTGTTTCTAAACTGGGCAGGACTTGCATTGTTGTAACAAGTCAGCTGATACAATTGATCTCTAAATAAATATGAACACAAATTTATTTATATATTTTTGAATACTTATGCTAATCACACTGGACGAGTCTTCGCTTCCCTGTTAGTTGTAATCGAAGACAATAAATAGCAATATTAATAAAAAAATATGCCGCGTTTTCGTCGCGCTCAGCTATTTACATTTTATTAAACCTTTAATAACTTCAGCAGGCTTATTTTAAACTACCTTCAACTAAGCAACTGAAGTTTGAATGTAGCCTGCTTCCATATTAAAGTACTCTCCGTACATTTCTATTTTGTATTACAAGTGTATTATTGTACCTATTGACTACATGTGGTTTCCATATTTGAAATATGCTCGCTGACATTTCTCTTATTATTTCAATGACTACAAATGGTTTCCATATTCAAAATATGCTCGCTTACATATCTGTTTTTTATTACTTCTATGACTGCAAGTGGTTTCCATATTCGAAATATTATGCTCGCCGACATTTCTATTTAATATTCGTACTACGACTACAGTAACAGTATGAAATTAAAATGCGACGGCGGTTGATGCTTTCACAGAATTGAATTGGACGCGAACGTAGCGCTCCGCGGTGCCAAGCCCTGTTATGAATTACGGTCACCCAACCATTAGCGAATGATGTCAACAGTTTAATTTACCCTAGTGTAGTTGCGCCTAAAGCCGAACACGTAGGAGCTCTTTTTTACTTTTTTTTTCCTCGAACCTTTTATCATTCCACTGCTAGAATACGGGTTTCCTCCTATATTGAGAGGGTTAAGACGATAGGCTACCACGCTGGCCAAGTACAGGCTGGCAGTCTTCACACGTCCTAGAATTAATACTTGGCTACACTAAAATTTACCATCATTTTTATTCGTTTAACGGAGCTTTACATGTTTATCAGCTTTTCACGTTCTGATATTTCACTGAATCCAATATTGTAGACATAATGCCCGAATAAACTCAAAAGTTGTTAATGAGGCTTTCGAAGTTTATCCAGTGATTGGCTAATTATTGTTGTATTACAAGTCACTGTTTGCTCGGAGTCCCGCTGGGTTTCAATGACGTGCATAAAAATAACACCGTGAATTGCAAACAGTTGCATGTAAAGCCTAATAACAGTATATATACATACGTGGAAATATACGTGGAGATAAATTATTGTGTCTATTTATGAAGATTTTGTGTCAGATTTTGCATAATTCATGTTTTTAAATTAAAATTGATGTATTTGGTACGTAACAAATACATTAAATTAAACAAAATTAGATATTCATTGTCAACGTTAGTACCTACTAGCTATGAATGATAAAACATTATGGTCCGTGGACAAACAGTACCACAGAGTTGAGATTTACAGGTGCAATGTGTATCAGTATATCTTTGACATAAAACCTTTAGTAATGTTTAACTGCCTCGTTGGCTGAGTGGTTGCAAGCGCGACTGCCGATCGGAAGGCCCTGGGTTCAAATTCCGGGTTGGGTACTATTAGACTTTTCTAATTCAGAATTACCGGCAGTGACTTGGTGTCTGAATCCGTGCCCGGTGTATGGCAATAGGCTCACCACCTATTTCATGGGACTTAAACATAACTGGCGAATCGTGGGAGTCTACTAGACTCCTCTGAGTACCCCTTCAAGGAGTAACGGCGTGATGTTACGTAGTAATGTTTAAATTAATGATTTAATGAAGATAACGTCACGCCTGTATATTTCCCCGAAAGGAAATTCAGGAGAGTCTATTAGACTCTTTCTTCTACTCTTTAGAGGAGTAGTACACTTCTACGATTTACTGGTTCTGTTAAACGTTGCTCCATGCAAGAACACAAATCCACATTCCGAGTTAGTACGGGGAATTTATAGTTAGAATCATCAAAGAATACATTGCCCAACTAAGGGATCGAACTTCAGGACCTCTTAAACAACAGTCCCGCTTACAATCTTATCTTCAAACTTGTCTACTTCAAGACCATTTTTATTAATTGTAACATTCGTCTCAGCAACAAACGCGGCTTATATCAGCGCAACATGTTCTAAATTACTCCTGGGATCAAATTAGTATCAGCATCTCGAAATAAAAACAAATCACCTGATCACGACCTGTCCGTAATAATATGTATATACAGCGACGGGCAACCTTTACCTCCGAATATTGTTTGAAACATTTTGTGAATAATTTTTGCTTTCAATAATATCGTATTACGGCTCCTGCGTTTCAACGAAACTTTTATCAGTGACCAGCGCCGATTGATATTTTATTATAATCTAAATAATGTATAAATTTTGATATTCTCCGATATGAATTTGCGGTTTTTCGAATCCGGTGAAACGAGAAACGCTGCGAATATTTACAAAATGGCATCGCAAATTGAAATGTAAAATATCGAGTTCGAGGAACGCTCCTTGATTTTACGTCCGCTGCAGGTTTTAGAGTTGCACTGCATTCGACCACTTTTCTGACTAAAGTCTACTTTTAATATCTAAATCTGAGTTTTCGGTCCTCACAGAAATATTTAAAACACAGAAATATATGTAGAAGTATATGGCAGGAAACAATGCCATGTTTAATTAATTCGGTTTTGTAATTGAACTGTATTTATTAAAACCGCATTTATGCTCGCGCTCTAGCCGCGACCGCTTCAGCTATTGTCAACAACGCCTTTTAGAAGACGACATTCTACCTAGGCGATAGTGCTGCCAACTAGGCGGCCGATCTTGTCATTCATTAACAAAGAATGTTTTTCCTCTACTCCCATTAAAGGAAAAGTGCGTGTGTTAGTATTATGTATAAACCTAGCATTAGATGACGCGGAGGTTCATGTACTTTCACATTGCCGTACTAGCTAACTCTAGTAATTTAAAAAAAACCTTATGTTCATAGTGCGTCTTTCGCAATCGGCAAAGCTGCCCGAAACTTGAACGCAAGGCGAGAGTTACAGGGCTACTGAAGCGAGGATGCGGCGTGGACGTCTTTGCAACGTGGGGCGACTTTGGGTTATATACGAGACGGGTGCAGTATAAAAGTAATCGTATAATATGAGTTAACGAAGAGACATTACATTTATTCTTAAGCGGAAGAATAAAAGTGAGTGCGCGGTGCGAGTTTCAGAAGATGTCTTAATTGTTTTTGTAAATTTGGAAGATGCTTTATTTCTTTGGTGTGCCAAAACTTGTTCTATGTCTTATTATAACATTTAACTATCTTTAAAAAAAATGTAACGGATGTTTCCTCGGAACTGGGCGGGTAAGCACAGCCTGCCACGCGGCTGAAGTTTTGTCATGTCGCAGATTTGACATGCCTTAAAGAATAAATGTTGTCAATTATATTCAGTTGTTCAATTGAACAAAATAACTTCATAAAATACATTAGTCGTCGGCACTGACACCTCGCGTGACTCAAGTGTCTTTGCTGAAATGTATATTCCGCAAGGGTGTGACTCAAATTCTCGGTTAATAGCGCGTACGGTCGAAGCCAATCGGAACGAGCCGATCCTGTTTCGCACTTGAGACGTCTTGGGTGTTGGATTACTAGGATTCGAGGTGACCTCGGACTGTAGTCATAACTAGCATCAACGCAGTGTATCGGCCGAGTAGAAACGAAATATTACGCCCAATTTTAAATAGGACATCAAAAACACGAAGTCTGATTGGTAAAAATTTTATTTGTGACTTTGAAAACTGGTGTGTTCTAACAATACAGAAATTCTGTTATTCACTTATAAATTACATTATAATATAAATTATATGAGCTACAATGATAAAAGAAAATATTGTAAACTTAACTCACTTCAGACTTCGTTAGAACCTTCTGGAAGGTATGTGAATCAACAGGGCAACAGTGAAATAATAGTCCAACCATGTAGCAATAAAATGCCTCGATGATTATATTAAATGAATGTTACTAGTCGGATTTATAATACCAATGTGTAAATATTGATATTAATTTCATACTATTCCATTTATTGGTTTCGAATGTAGGTATGAATCTTTAAAACAGTGAGCGGTATCCATTGAGTCTTTTCTATTTATTGCTTCGAACGGTATATTTTTATAAACGATCATGTTTCTCTTCAAACCTTCTCCGACCGCCATTACATTACGCCAGAAACCTGAAGTGACTTTTACATCGACAATAAATGTCATTTTAATGTCTCCGTCCGGACATTTTTTTACGTTTAAACGTTTATCATTAATCACGCTGCATTATGACAATGTACAAATTGTACCTGGTTTTCTTCTAATCTGAAGAATGTTTGTTTTTGATGTGTGTTTTTTGTAATATATCTTCATCATCATCATCAGCATCATCATCATGAAATTTAATAATATAATTATATTATTATTTGTAATATATCTTTTTATATTTAAATCAGCTAAAATGTTAGTTTTGTCGCATATGTATCTATGTACATCATCATAAGCTTGTCCCCTGCGGGACATAGGTCTTCTCCGAGCGGTATTTCCCGTAATCCCCACGCTGGGTATATGGATTGTGGAATGCAAGGCATGGTTTTTCGCACCGCCTATGCTGCTGCTCGTAGGCGACTACGATATTTAGTCATGCCTGGGTAGGGTGTGCCATACCACGATGATGGAAATGAACATCTATATATTTTTTAATTTAGTTCAGATAATGGCGTGGAATTTTGCGGTTTCTAACGGAAACAACGACAATAAGAGAATAAGAAAAGAAGATACAGTTGATACAATTTGATAGGGCAGAATTGAACTTCAAAGCTATCTAAGAAAAATCTAGAATGAAGAACTGTTAGATTTGATTACAAAGAATCAAAGTTGTAATAAAAATGACTATGGCAATAATTATATAAGTTAACACTGATTAGGGCTAATCTGATAAAACAATCTGTAATTCCTAGTATCTGGACGTACTTCGCGAAATAATAGAGAATGTTCTGGAACCAACAGCATAAACTCTCGCTCTCATAATTGTTCCGGTTAGTAGTATTTATCCTAAAACAACGCAGGGCATAAATGAGGCACTTTACGTGGCTAGTTATGCAGTATGAATTATGGCGGTCATTAGCTTCTACGGGGTCTTGAAGAGAATTAACTAGTCAGAAGTTAAGCCAAGTAGGGCTCGGGCGGCTGGTAAGTGGGGTCTCTGATTGTGAACTCGTTGCGGGAATAGGTGCTTACGTAATGTTAAGTGCGAACACTATATAAGAACTAATGATGAATAAGTTACTTTTGCAGCGTTGTAAATTATTTCAGTTTCTCTATTTCAAACTCGTTTATACAATAATAAATTTTCCCAGATTGTTTTGAAACTAACTTTGGTAATTGCTGTCGAAATCTACGCCTCGATTACGGCTATATGTATTCAGCCCGAGGCGAGCAAAACGGTGAAATTATTGCGCATGAAGTTCACATTATGATATTACTGTTGTGTGCGCTTATTACTGGCGTGTCGCTGAGGATCCCTCCATTTATGCCGTCCCTAATGAAATTCGAGAAGTACTAAGTTTTTGTTCGTGCAGTTTTGCGACGACGATTTGTTTATAAAATATTTTTTTTCTCGTTTTAGAATGGCACCGCGCGTTACTCGATGTGGGTGGAATTTGCGAAAATTCGTATCTGCCGTTTCGGTCATATGGACAGGAGCGGAGGCGGAAAGATCTGTTGTCCTGTTTCAGGAGCATCGATTGGCGTTCTCGGTGCCGTTCGCCCGAATATCATCCTTGTTTCACATGATTTAGGGTTCGGTTTCGCCGTTAGGGGTGCGGAGTTAGGTCGTGAGCGTTCTGTGCGGTGCGGGCTACACGCGGCCGGCCGGCAGCCGCAGTACCGCGCCGCTCGCCGGCTCCACCGCCCGCGTCACCGCGACATCCGCCAGCCACTTCGTAGTTTGCGAACATTTCGTTCGATAACGTGCGTCGCGTTGCGGTAGGTTTAGCGTGACGAACGTTCGATATTATTTCGGCGCGTGTGTAATTTTTTACCTGTAAAAATTAATGGAATTAATTAATCAGTGTCGGTGTTTTATATATATTGAAAGTAACCAGTGTTTTAAGTGCATTTAATCCGTAGTTGGAATGTGAAGCGGTTTTAAGATAATTACGTGTTTGATGTAGGTATTGACGGCGTTTGTGGTTTTCGATAAACGCGCCATTCGCATGTATTTTCACGAGAAGTTGTTTCCAAGCTTAAGAATTCATTGGTTGGTATTTAATTGGAGTAATTAAAACAGTTGTTCGTTCGGGAACGACATCGCTTACAGTAAAATTGTGTAAATTGATCTCATGTTTCGATCAAAGTGTTGCATTTTACTCAAACAAGCGTAATGTTTTTACAACACGATTGTCTGTAATATTTCCTGTGCTACCAGCATGTTTATATGATATAGAGTAACAATTTTTACATGATAATGGCTCCGAATGGCTGACACGGAAACGATAGCGTGCCGCATGCTAAATGGTAAACAATGCGATGTTGTTATTAAAGTTGTAATAATCTAGCTACAATTAAGCATATTAATTACCTACATTTATTGCCAACATGAACTAGATGAGACGGCTGGGGTAATGAATCACCATTAAATTAAGCGAAGTTACTTAAACATCTTTGCTAAAAAGTCGATTTGATCATGTGTTACGGGAAATTGATATAAATGAAAAAGTAGCAGTAACACACTTGTATCTAATCACCTTGTGCAACCTGCTACCAGTTTAGCTTTACGATCTCTGGTGCTTATGTTTAGCGTACATCTAGAGGTCATTCTACTAAAGTACCCATTTTATCTGCACTGTTCTAACAGACGATATTCAAAAATTACATTTTTGAAGATTTCTTTTCATTATGAGGGTTATCATTATTATCATCAATCATCTTACATTGCACATATAAGATACAGGTCTCCTCGTTGAATGATATAATTCAAAACCATTGCCTGCCACTGTAGTCAAGTACAGATTCCCAAATTTTCCTTCATTTCACTCTTGATTGTGTTTAATTCCTGGACAATTTTTACGGTGCAAGTACCTTTTCTTTTACATCTTCGAGAGTCGCTTCGTCTTAATGATGGAGTACTACCTTAATTACATGCTCATTTGAAAAAGGGCTCCATAGTTGGAATTCAGCCGAATGGTACTCCATCTGATTTGACTCTTGTTCGGACAAACCCATGCCGGTATCTACGTAGATTTGAACAATCAGGCAAAACTCTTGGCGATTGATTAATTCACTAAATGGCTTGACGTACTTTATGGAAGTTTCAACTTTGTTTTCATTTTCAGTGAAATTAACAGGAGGCAATCTTGTGACGAGATGTTTCTAAACTTCTCTGCTAATTGCGTTTAATTCCGGAACAATTCATTCGACGTAAACAACTCCGGCTTCACGGTTTCTGACGGATCCTTGACAGCCTCGTCTACTTGGAAATGAGTACTATCTTAATTAATTGCTTATTTGAAGACGGGATCGTTCGTCGTCGTCGTTTCGCCAAATAGGCCTCCACTTGAGTCGACTCTTGTTCAAATATTCCATTATCGATTCAAGTAATCGTGAAAACCCTTAGCGTGACGTAAAATTGTATGCGTGTAGGAGTAGTATTCAATGTACTCGTATATACAAAATGATCTACGGAATTAAATAGCTTTAAATAAATTTACATTGTTTTTATACGTTTTTTGTGATCAAAATTGCTTTTATAATTTAGCTCAGCTCTTAAACAACTTTTCGAGGAAAATTTTATACCTCTCCGTCACTTTCTTTATGAAAAGTAGAATGGACGGATAAACAATACAAATATAGCCTCTTTTGTAAAACTTTATAACAATCGGCTTACCAGTTTAAACGTAGGTACCCCACTGTCAGAATTTCTTTCGCATTTCAACATTTTTTTGTAAGTTTGTTATATCATTTATGAAAGAATGTCTAGAACACAACGGAAGCCGTGGATAGTGCGTTTTGAGGGTTTTCTCTTAATTGCCTTTCATTTTGAAACGATTCTCCCGGAGTGTATACTTCCAGCTTTATATTTCATCGGTTTCCGGAGAGCCTCGACTGCTTGGAGTACTTTATTAATTATTTACTCGATTGAAGAAAAATCGTCATTGACGACAGTCAGAGGAACTTATCTCCACTCAAATTGAAGCTTCTCTGAATATTTATTATTACGAAACAATATAGTTCTCTATACTGTTTCATATTGGCGTAATTTTTCAAAGTAATTTTTACAGCTAAAATCTTTTTAATCCTTTTCACTATTTTCAGAATAAATTGTTCTTACATACCTTAAATAGATATCCACCTACTGTTTTACACTTCTCTTAGCTTTCCAAGTGAACTGATTAAATATGAATAATATATCGGTTCATCCGTATTATCATTATCCAGTTCATGTCAAGTTTCTAAAGTAGGCAAAGAGTTTTGATTGCAAAGTATCTTGATCCTTGCAGAACTGATGTGCTTCTTCTATATGTATCACTTTTACACACAGTTGCGAAGACTTCCGATTCATCTATAAGTCAGTGTTTAGACTTATATGAGTGGCCTAATCGAATCTTCTCGTCCAAGTATATAAATTTGTCCACGAGAGATTCGCTATAGAAATTATCTGCGAGTAATTCGAATTTTTCCTTTTGATGCTCACATTGAACATTGTGATATGAATTGTCTGTGCTGTCTGTGTATATCGTTGGTTACAAGTGTCCGACTGAATAACAATTTGAGTTGTATGTAAATAAGCTCATTTCGCATACAATTTCCGTTGCGTATAGACTTGTTCGAGGAATCAGCTTTTCGATTTTAGTATCCAGGTTTCGTATATTTTATGTTTCTTTATGATTACCGAGAATACTTGTTTACTGCTGTTACTTTATAGAAATGTATTTGTCGTTGTGTTATTTGTTGTTCTCTTTATCTTTTGGTCATTATTGGTATAAAGTTGATAATCAACAGCCAGTTGCGACTGGCTGCGTATCACGTAGTAATACATTAATCGTACTCGGTGTCCTGTGATAAATCTAAGAATGTTATTTTCGACAATTGTAACGATGGATGCTGCTGTAAAAGCATTTCCTCGTTATATTTCATCCATTCGTTCCCAGACGTTTCAAATTTATTATAATTCAAATTGTGAACGACATTACAAATAGGTTTTGCATAGGGTTAAGCGACAATACCAAAAATGATTCGGGTCTATCTCGACCTTAGGTTACGTTAAAGCTAATCGGAGGTATTTCGATTTCTGCGAAGCGATGCCTCTGCCTCTTGTTAGATAGGAATCTGATTTGTACCTAAATCTTTTTTGTAGCCGTTCGTTTTGTATGCCACGTTATACGTTTTGGTTTATTTGGCATTCGCAATGGAAGGTTTTGAGATATAGCTTATTAATATATAACGGCGTGCCATAAGTAATGTCGGCTTATCTGGACAACATTATTTTGACCGTTATTCGTACATTAATTCTTAACCGAAGGGATAGTTTTATATCGGACTAAAAGAATTTACTGATTGTTGTATTAAAATAGTAGAACACAATGGCCTGCACTTTGAATTTTAATGATTGTTTTCTATGAAAAAATAACCAGAGACACTATGTCTATATATCGCTGGCACAAATATCTTGGGGATACCACGGCAACTATTAGATAATAATAGTAATGAGTTATAGGTAAAATCATATGTGTATCGACAAATGACATTGATATGAAATTGACCGTTGTAATACAAATATTTGTTTGATCCATTATATCATTTACGTGTATCTGTAACGTAGGAAAAACAGTGTGGATTACCATTGAAGATTTTATTGCGGTGAAAAGAAATTATTCGTTTCGTTATAAATCATTGTTGGATACGTTCTTACTTGGATGTGCAAGAGAAAAATGTTAGGTACATTTTAGTTACGTACCATTTATTCTTTATTCCTGTTTCAAGGGAACTAAATATCCTTCCAAGTGTTTCGCTTTTAAGACGCCTCAGTACTTAGCGTCCGAGGTATTAAGAGTAATCCCGTGATGTTATGGCCATTCTCTCGAACTTTACAACATCCGAAACAGTTATTTTCCAACATATTTTCCACGTTCAACTCTTACGTACTGAGCTATTTATGTTAGGGTTTATTTATTACATTCAACTATTACGCTTACTTCGACCCTTTACATCGATATATACTTTCGAGTTACAGGGGGATGACGTACTTACATGGATGTTATATAGCGATAAAAATTTCATTATATATTTCCTTCGGACTAGTGCTAACGTAAGTGATACTATATCACCATTGCGCTATATGGACATACATTCATGTGTGCTGTGTTCTGGGTCAAGTCGACTAAATATAGACATTGTAGATACCATTTATCCGCGCTATTGAACTTTTGTTATTGAGTTTGCGGAGGGACCAAAATACACAATTTTCATTTCATTGACCGAAAAGGTCAGATATTAGATGTTGGTGGAGTCAGAAGTCTCCGAAGCCAGCGCGCGTGAATAAAGAGGCTGAAGAATGTAAAAGAAACGTGTTAGGTTTTTTTAGGATAGAGATGTTTGGTATTCGGTGTTCTGTCTAACCTGTTAGTGACCTGGCGTGATTATCCAATCATACTATTAATATATTTAGTGTAGTACAGATTACACATAATAAAAGTGCCATAATAATAATAAGTGAATTGAGTCCATTCGTTCTTTCGGCTTATACGATCTAAAGCTTCTCGAACCTTCCATATGGTATTTGTACGAGTAATCGTTACAATGTTAAAATTGCGTGAGAACGTTGTATGTACATACAGTAATTTATTGGATCGGTGTATACCTTGGATCCCTACTAATTATACGAGGCGAGTGGAGTTGCAATCGCCCGTGGCTTCGACGATGACGTGTAGAGTCGTGTCTGAATGATGCCAGTGGCGGCCGGCGCGCTCTATCTAACCCCTGCTGGGGGTCGTCGCCCTGATACCGCGGGTATGTCGCGTTGATGATTCGTTTCATAATTGAATTTTTCTTCTCTATTATCACTTTTGTTATGGTGTAATGTGTTTCGGTATAATGACGTCACATTTGTTCCTGATCGTGTGACGTTAGATTTTTTCTTTTGTCTGTTAATTTAGTACGTTATGAAGCACTGAAGTGTATGTGTTATAATATATTGTGCGAACTACACTTTGCGTACCCCTTCAGAATAGACCTTTTTACCTATTTTTCTATAAATGGCTTACATGGTAGTTGTAATAGTAAAGTTACGAATCGTAAAATTTATATTTACTGTAAAATTAATAATTTCTCGATGACTACATTATTGTGCGGTAAACAATGTTTTTTTAAATTGTCATTAATAGATCGCTATAACAATAGAACGATATAAGGGTGATGGTGATGATGATGATGACGATGTGGCATATCATGGTTTATGTAAAATCTATTTACCCAAGGTAAATGAAGTTAATTCAAAAATGTTTGTAAATAAATTAGTCATATTAAAGCGAATGAATCTCTTACGTTTGAAACTTGCAGCAGATTTAGAGCGGTGTGAGGACATCAAAGAATACTTGTCAGTATTTCTGTGCGCACCGAATAAATATGTGTAATGAACTAGTTTTCAGCACTCCGCAGTCGCGTGCGGAGATCGGTGCTCAGCAGTGTGACTAATTAGTCGCAGTCAATTTCACGCATTTTTATTTGTCAGTCAGTCAAACACACTATTAAATCCCAAACAACGAACAAACATTTGGGCGTACGGAGAATCAATGTTGGCAACAAGTCTTCAATACGAACTTCATTTTGAACAACAACAAACATGACATTACGCCTGTGTTTTCCTGAAGACGTAAGCTGAGGAGTGTAGTATGTTATACTCCCGCGTTTCATCAGTTACGTTATACGGACCGAACCTAGAGCCATACCACATCATCATCAGCCTACTCTCGTCGACTGTTGGACATAATCCTCTCACATAGCACGGCACTGAGCTCAACCTTCAGCTCGTCACATCCAACCGCTACCAGTCACAGTTGCCAAACACCGGCCACAAATCCAGACCACGTGCCATTACTGGGAACTGATCAACGATAGACTTCAGTATACAATATTAACGTAAGCGCAACGTGAAATGTTATAACGTAAAGCTGTATAATTTTCAAGGCCGATATCTCGCAGCGTCCGAACAGAATGTTTAGCGATTGTTTGTTTATGACTTGCACGGCGCCGTGTAGTGTATAAAGTTTGTGTTGTTATGATTATTATACAGTCATGCCAGGTCCTTCAGGGGGTAGACGGCGAGCAACGAGTGTCAAATACCTGTGTCTTGACACACGAGACATGGTTTGCACCCATTTATCACTTTTAACACACGCACGTCGGTTTCGGTAAGTTTTCTTATATTCAGAACACTAACAATTTCAGTCAGATGAATGTTATAACTTGTAGGTATTTCGGCACCACTGATAGTGCCAAGTGTGCCAATCCGCACTTGACCAGCGTGGCAGACTATGGTATTAACCGTCTCATTCTGAAAAGATGCCCGAGAGTTGTTGTTCCAACAGTGAAATGTTTAAAGGGTGGGAAGAGAGACAGTGATAGTGTTCAAAATAACAATCATTTCATGTCATATAGACGGAAAGTCCAAACAGAGGAATATTTTTACGTAACGCAAACATTTACGTTGGGCTGAAAGCTGTTTCGTTCGCAACACAAGCTTCTGCCGTAGTCACTGTCATCTATTGTATACAAGTCGTGCACATGTCGCCTTTGAGACCAAAGTAAAAATAGATCGTTTCGCAGTCAGTTTGTTTATCGATTACGCAGCGCAGTAAAATAAACAAGATTGTACACTCGTGTTTATCCCCAGCGTAAAACATTCAGTAGGTCAAAGCGAATATCGTAGATAGTATAGTTTTAAGGCGGCGGACTCGTAGGGTTGAGCGTTACTGTTTACTTATATATTTTGTGCTAGAATATTCTGCTGAAGTTTTTTAGTTATTGTATTTACGCATTTAAAGTACACTTACACTGAATACACGGTAATTTCTTTGTAAGTATAATGCAGAATTCGTGTTTCTGCAATTACAGATGAATAGAGCATGTTATTACGTGATAATTGATTTAAAATTTGTCAAATGATAATGTAAATATTACGTCTATTATTACTTTTATTATTATAAAGTATTCAAAATCTATTAATATGTAAAAATGTAATTCCTGTATTACGAGTAAATACATGCATACATATATCATGAAATACACTCCATGTGACTGAAAATTAACATGTTTTCATATTTTTAATCTTCAAGTACTTAGAAAATGTTCTATTTCTGTGCTGCAGATTTTGAACATAGAAAGACAATAATTGTTTGTACTCACAGTCGTCACGATAGTATTGTTTATAGTAAGTGTGTATTGAAAGCCTCCTTGACGAATTTCATAGACTGTGATTTTCACACCTGGTGGTGGCAATAAGATTGAGGTGAATTGTGGTAGAAGATTGTGGCAACCTTGTGCAATGAAAAGCGTAAGATGAACTTGCTAATGAAACGCTTATGCGTGTATGAAACTAGGACAGCTCTGTGCGGGGAAAAAAGTTCAGTTGTCAGTTACTGGGTATTGCTGTATTCAAATTGAACTTAGTGACGTGTAAAAAACAAAGGAAATTAATATATAACAAACTGTGTACCGATTTAACTTACTCAAGATTTTCGGTTTAGCCTGACTAGTTTCGTATATCTCCTAGCACCTGACATGAGCACACCGACAGCAGCAACGTCACGCCGGTGATTGCTACAGAAGGGAATATCCAAGCACATTAGTAGAGCGATAGTGTGAGAGGAACAAAAACACTTGAAAATGCCTGTCTTTATTATCAGTGATCAAATTTAATATATTAGGACTACTCACACGCTGCCCTCCGATCGTCATATAAACGTAGCTTGTGCTATGGTGACTAACCAGTATATCAACATATAAATGTGTATGTATTATGCATTTGTAAATACATAATTATATCGACAGATAAATTTACTACCGAACACAGAACAAACAGTGTTCATCACGTCTTAGGTGGGAGTCGAATGTACTATCCTCGGATTGGTAAGTATGGTAACTAAATCCTACACCCATATGTTGGTTATTAATAAGATAAGCTAGTAACACATTTTAATATCTTCTTAATAATGTTTATAGACTTCAATAAGATAACTGGAGCTATTCAATGAATCAATTTAAAATATTATAAAATGTACTTACATAGCAAAACACATATTATGTCATTATTGTAGATATGTTATATAATAATAATGTGCTAATTGGCATGTTTACTTGTTTTCAGGAAAACCCTACGTTGTAACGGTTATTGTTTTCTAATACATTTACCTTATTTGGACACCTTATTTAAACATAAACGTCATAAGGTGTCACGATGATCAATTAACCATCTTTGTTCTTTGATTGATCACGTTTTATTCTTAGAGATTGAAGCGAACGGGAATCAAAAATAAATCGCCGTGTTAGTTGTTTAATTTGTCTTTTGTATTGTTTCTCGGATGCGTCTCAAGTTAACTGTCAACAATGTTATCTGATATCGCAAAGTAAGCTTTATCATACACTATCAGAAATCAAATCCGCGAACAAGTTCAACCGACTGCCCATACATTGTTGACACGTCGTCCGCTAACTTCACTAATTATTGAAGGGTCCTTTCCTTCCTTCCTCATAGCCTTAGTTAGCTAAGGCAGTATTACTACATAATTTTAATTCGCCTTATCCACCTTCAACCCGTCTGTGTAAATTTAGTTCCGCAATTCACCAGCTCACGAAATATAGGCGAAGCTGTAAACTGGCACACAGTTTTATTTTCTACTCGGGAGTAATAAGGGTTATATTCCTTGGAAGGGTTAACGCGTTGACTGATGTTATTGGGCCCGCAGTACGTTCTGCTTACGTTTAGTGCGCTCGTAAAGTGTTAACCCGTGAAATATGGTGTTGAACGTTATTGAATTTCGCGCTTCACGCATTGTTTTTACGATTCGCAGTTTCGAGGGCGAGTGAAAGTACTTGTTCCATAATTGTTTTCTCATACAGGTTAATTAGCATCTTGACGCCTTCGATTGGTTCGATTTCTTCGGTTCGGTTGCTCGCATCGACCTGATTACGTAAAGGTGCGGATTTACAGTTCCATACACATTGGCCGAATGTATGGCCAGATTTTGTTTGCTTAACTTTTGTGTTAACTTTGCTCAATTGTGTGTATTGGGATAAATGTTCTTCTGCGTTTGTTTACTAGTTCTAAAACGGAAGTGTCTAGAAATAATTGTTCCCCTTACGATTTTGCCGTCCCTCTTCTACTAGGTACTATTTACGAGTAATTGGGGGAGACCAAAGTGTCTGAGATAGGCGTGCGAGTGTAAAGCGGCTGATGGATGTGAAATGTAAGTTTATAACCATAAATATATTTGGCACTCAATGCTCTTTGCATGACCAGTAAATAACCTATGTACTTTGATGATATAATAATAACTTACGTTTTACGTTTATTGATTATTTATTGAATAATTTTTTAAGCAATAACGAACAATGTAAACATTTTGAAAACATTTTTCCTAAATTATTTTTACCATATTCTTTTAATCATATCTCTTTCTTATTTCATGACCCCATCCTAGTTTATCGACTGAACTCCAGGAAGTCCAGAGGTGCTTAACTTTTTAATTTGTATTCAAATTTAAGCCTTCGTGCAGCGTGTTCTCGTGTCTATCGCCGGTGCCCTGATACGAACAGCCCCGTAATTATGCAGATTTACTGGCAATCAGTTGGCAACGATAACTGCTATCAGGTCTATGCTGGGTGAATTGATAAGATGCGACTTTGCTACAGTGTCAGCGTGTTATTTTCGTGTTGACCTGAATTGGAGTCGGTAGAAAGTAGTTTGTGGTCAGTTGACATTCAAATTGTAATTCCTTGTTGCGGTTCCTCGCTAATTGAATTCAACAACAACAGAAAGCTTACAATAAAAAGAATGTACGCTAGCAATTGTTGCACTTATTCGTATAATAACACCTTTGTGAATTTTGGTGACAGTTCTAGGCTTGAGGATGAGCTGACGGAATATCAGCAAGTTCTACTTAAACACAAGACTGTTCGGAAATTTTTAAAGATTTCTTCCCGTTGCTTCAGAAGTTAGCTATTGTTATTAAGTCGACTTAAATTATAGCAGAAATTAAAGTTGAACTTCTCACGAAAATTATGAATGATTCATGTCCGAACAGGTACTTTGCCGTTCTAAGAAACTCCTTTGATAATGTTAAATCTAGTTTAAAATGCCTCATTCAAAAAGCTCAGCCATTCAACTTGGCCGGCGGTTCCGCCCAATTTGATTTGCACAATGTGAACGCCGCTTCTGCCGAAACCGAAACGGAGCGAGAACGGTAATTAGGTTGCTAGTCCTCTAAGCGACCGAATGTTTTTTTGTCGTTTTTATCGTTCTCTCCATTGCACTTTTTTACTATTTACAGCCACTTTAGCTACGTTTTTCCTAGGTTCAGTGGGTCTATTAAGGTTATACAATTTATTTCTTATCGTGACACATTTCTAAAGATTCTATTTTGTTCCCTTACTCATGCCAGTATCATGCGAGTAAGATTGTTACATCGATGATAATGTGTGAGTTTATAGTTAATTATATTTTGTACCATTCACATATATGATATTTCGAAGCGGTCTTCGCGGGAGACAAGACCACCGATCCTTATACACGTAATACACATGTGAGTACAACCCGTGTGCGATAACTTGAGACCTGCGTGGTGACGTCACGGCGACGTGTTAGTACAGTGTGAAGAAAACCTATTATAATTTTTTTTTAAGGAACTGAGTACAAGGCGAGATATTCATCACCTTTTGGCGGTCGTCTCCAAGAGAACTGCTCGGGTAGGGGGAAATTTCTCGAGGCTCGTCGTGCTCACGCTACGCCACTAGCGCCGCAGCGTGGGACGAATTAATTCACTGAATATAAGTATGACGCTATTTAACTTGAAACAGGATGAATATTAATTATCATGGAAAGGATTACATATACATATATCACGCACATCTTAAGTTATTGTGTAAAGCTTGTATTATTCATTATTAGTGACATAAATAGTCTCTCATTATGTTAATAATATTCAATTCTTCGGCCAAATGTTTGTGTTGATATTTACGTAGCGTTTTAATTAGTACCTTAATATAACTTATCTTGTAATTGAAATATTTCTTTTAAGTAACACCGACAACGAGTGATTCGTTTCTGTATATTTGTATACTGCATAAAATTGCATGTTATTAATTTCATATATTCTAATTTGCAATAGGCTTGTATCAGGACCGATCCCTATACCATGGGACGTATAACATAATACCCCTGTTGAAAAATAGGAGTACACACTTTTCTGCCTACCCCTTCAGCGAAATACAGGCATGATGTTCTATTATGTTAAATTGGTAACTAGTTTGCGCGGCATTGGGTCAGCGACCATATAGGCCTAACTATTTTTTTTTTAAGCGGCCAACTGATTGTCCGCGCGTGCGTCCTGTGAATTGCAAGTTAGCACCGTTGCGACATCGGCCGCTTTTAGAACCGGAACGCGGTGACGTCACCGGCTTCCGACGAATGCGTTTGTTTATGAATGCCGGTTGTTTTTTGTTTATTTACTTATATATTTTTTCATATAATAAGGTCTTGTTTATGGTCATTCGTATATACCGGTTGCGTTATGGATTCCTTTATGTCAAAGTGTTTTTTTGGTAAGGAATGTAAGGGTGTGCTTTTAAAGAAATAAATATTTGCTACGTGTGGGTTTAATTTGGTGGAATTTGGAATATATGAAACAAGATCTGATTGTATTCTCTATTCAACTCAATCTATACAACGACTTTGCTTGCATCTGATATGAGAGAAAAGTTTCTAAGTACATGTATGAGAACCCAGGTATCTCGTTTAATATACCAAGCCTTAAAACTATATGAAAGCATAATATAGTCGAGAAGGTCATAAACTATTTAACGACGTTAGCGTGGAAAACTTACGGCAAGTCAATTAATTAAGGGCAGTGGGTGTCGTCGTAAAATGTTATTTTTGATGGTACACGTGTATTATAAATATTATTTTTGTTAGCAAACAGTGCGATGAACGATTAATAGACTATAAATTGCAATGATACATTTTTGAATTCCGAAATATTTGCGAAATGTTCATTGGCGTGAAAAATAAATTGATAGCGGATTTATTGTAAAGGGAAGTGTTGTAGGATTTTATACCATTTTTTTATTATTTTATCACTTTTTGGCGCATTCGTTGGAGATTTATCTCTTGGTCGAGAGAAAAGTGTGTTATATGTTTGGATATTGTTTTAGGTCTTAGTGATACGAAGAAGACTAAAAGATATGAATGCCGATTACGAACATCCCACGTGTTTACGACCAACTTAGAACATGACTGACACTAACTGGACTGATGTGCATTATTTTTTTTTATTCAATCAACACTAAGTGTAGTAATAGCCCCTTAATGGCACTAAATGAAGCACTTATTTATAGGTAAAATTAATTAAATTATGCTAAATTACTGTTTTAAAATATATACTGATTCGTACATTGACAACCATAAAGAAGAATTACAGATGTTCGTGAAAGCAAAGTCATTGACTTCATGAATTCTTTAGAGAATATTACTGTAGTTAATACAAAATATTCGTACATTTGAAATATGACATCAAACGTGTGGAAACGCACCCGCGTTTTTATAAAAATTATAAAATTTAAATAGCACTTAAAGTGGAAAATCTCATCGCTTTCCAGTATTCCTTTCGCGAGTATTTCTTTGAAACCGTATCATTGTGCAACGCGTCGCTACAAAGAGTTCTACGAGTGGAGAGATCGCAAAAAGTGCATTACCTACTATTCTCTGTATGTTGGAAAATAATTTTCTTCCTTAGAAGTAGTTGCCATATTTCCGAATCGTGGAAACGCAATATGTTACCAAAACGCATTGAGCAATATTTCAACATCAAAAAAATAACGGG
The DNA here is from genome assembly GCA_018244795.1 of Parelbella ahira ahira. Taxonomy (NCBI): domain Eukaryota; kingdom Metazoa; phylum Arthropoda; class Insecta; order Lepidoptera; family Hesperiidae; genus Parelbella; species Parelbella ahira. Next base: position 19,314 of record DWME01000807.1, read on the forward strand.
TTTTCCTATAATGCATTATCTTGGCAAGGAACGGAATTTGGTTTGCACAAATGCTTGCCGTCGAAACCTGTTTTGGAAAGGATATATCATCGTGGTGAAAATGGTCCAGGCGTGATAAACTAATACAATCCATAGAGAAAGCTGAATCGAGGGAGAAAAATATCATCCTGTCAATTTGATAGGATTACTGCTGATGGGATGTTCTTTCCAATATATCACACGTTCGGATCAGATCTTTTCTGCCAACAATTTATGGAATTGGAGGAAGCAATCAAAGATAAAAGGCTAACATTTGAAAATCGCAAAGAAGGATGATGATACAATGGTTAAGTATCTTTAAGAACACGTACGCAAATATTGAACTTCGGTTGAGAAATTCTGTACATATGTACTTCAGATTATGGACTGTTGAATTCTTATTTCAAAACCTCCAAAACTGTTGACACGATAATAGTCACCGTAATTACCGGTGAATCCTGCTTGGTTATGGCGTTCGTCGGCAAGAAGTTGAATTTTTAATTGTGTTATAAAACAGAATCACAGCGTTTTCAAAAAATAAAGCATGAGTTCGACGAAAAGAATAGAATGTACATATTTGACTCATTTAGGTTCGTTTTTCAATTATAAGTAGGTATATATATTAATTCATGGCGTAAGAATAAGCGTAGAAAACGATTGGATGACACAACTGATGGCAAGTGATCACCGACGCGCGCGGCTTAATATTGTAGAGCGAACTGCTTGACTTACCTGTTTTGAAAAGTGGCCATTTCGTACCTTTTATGGAGTACCACATTTTGTAACTATGTGAAGTGTCTTCTTCATATCTGTGTATAAATATTATCATTGGTTGTTAAAATAGAAAAGCTGTTTTCATCGATCCCAGCGCTTTATATGCATCATTGGTTAATGTTAGCACCGAATGTTTCCAAATTTTTCGTTCAATCGGAAATAGACAATTGTAGAGCTTTATCTTAATGCGCATCGTCCATTTTCTCTCATTTACTAACAGGTGAGAATCACTCGAAGAACGGAAATGACCGTTCGTTGAAGCGTCCCTCGCGCTCCATCTCATTTTATGTACATCTAAGTAAGGACTTAATGAGAGTTGCCGTCCCACCGTTCCTTTGTGATTTGTGTAATTATCTCGCTGCTAAATTCCTTTAAACTTATTAAGATAATTCGCCTCGCAAACAATGTAAAAATAACATTCAAAGGCTCGTAAGAAATTGTGCTATCGTTGACGAGTAACGAGTGAATAGACGAATATGAAGCTAAATACGTTGTATCTTCTGCCTCTCATGGGTAGTCCTAATAAACAGCAGGTGAAATATATTTAGATAAAAGAATAGGTGTACATAGTTTTTAGAATAACAATTATCTTAGGACTTTTGTCTTGAGTGAAGCAATAACCTTTATATTAATACAAAATATTCCATGATTAAAAAATTGGGGATACTCTAAGAGATGTACACTATGATTACTAAAGATTAGTGATAAGTGCACGGATTTTTGTAGAATTATGTTTCTTTCAAATATTTTCTATCGCTTAGTCGTTTATTATAAGACAACATCCCTACGGGGCAACGACATCCCAGATGTGTCAGATATCCAGAAATTCTTCGGCAACTAAATCGGGATTCTTAAATATTAAACTCAAGACAGACGACTGCGAAAATTTCCCTAATTACATTCATTTATCTTATGGGTAGTATACATCATTGCGGATTATGTTTTGGCGTTGAGAAATACTATTAAAGTTTTTTTGCTCTGATAACTTTGTCCAAATACATTACATACTAAGACTAACTTTCGGCATACATTGCTGATGGCGATTTTACGTCACCTTCTATTATTCCAATGCTGAACATAGGTCTCTCCTAAATTATAGCAAAATTTTCGTTTTACCACTGTTTTGATCCTGTCGATATCAGCTGCCTTCATAAAGCTGTCAGTCCAATAGGTCAGTGTTGTTTTCCACTACCTACTCATTGTTCAGAACGAATACTAAGTGATTTTCATAGGATTTTTCAAATCCATATATCAATCATTTCGGTTTAACTAACATTAAAAGAGAGATTATTTCGAATTTATCTGCGTTAATCAAAACACTGTTTATAATTTGCGATTAGTTTAAATATTGGATAACTTTCCTAATCCTTATCCAAATTCCATAAATACACAATGATAACGATATTTACAACATGAGCCCGTTGACTCAGTATTATCGGTTCATTAAATCTGTTACCTGGCCTTCGAGGGCGCACAATCGTACCGACCAGTTATTCAGCTCTTCCCACGTCTAAGCCTTGGGACTGTTCGCTAAGCCCTTTTGTGTCTCGTTCATATCTCGCCAAATACACTCCTGTTACGTTTCTTCTAAGAGTATTGTATGGATATTAGTGTTCACCTTGTGTTTAATGTTATGAACACCTGGTAAGTTAATTGGCCGCATCCAATTTCATGACTTTATAATTCTACCGACTTATCTGTTGGCCACTTATTTAAATATGGTTCAAGTTTTCTGTTTAAGTTGACAGTTAGTTATATCTTAAGCAATCGGAAAGTAACACGTTTTTTGCCATCTGTCTCGTTCTAACTAACTAACACTTTCAAAATATCATCACACTATACGATATGACGTCATCATACAGGTCAATTCTGGTTACTGTCGACATAATGGCTATGTGGAAATCGGCACCGCATTAATATTTGCATTAGTTATTACAGAAAATTAATAATAATAGTACTAACGAGCTCAGGATAGAGAACCAATATCATCTTATTACGTCTGGACGCAAATTATATCGAGATGATTTATAGCAGCGCAAATTGCAAAAGGGGAAGTAATAAAGTTTGCTTTGTGCAGCTCTCTTGTACGTTTTACTGTGTATTGATTTAGTTCGTTCTCATGCAATTGTAATAATCAGTTTCCAAAGCTTTGCTTTTTTTTTTAATATTTTACAGTTGAAAATCAGTGCGCCAAGTTTTCGTTTACTTTGTTTTCGTATGTTGTCCTAATTATTTCTGAAGCTTTGTGTTCACTTTCAATATTCTAAGTATCAGTAAGTAATACGTTAAATTTAGAAAATTTGAAAATTTTACATATGTTTTTACACTGAATCAGAAAGTTTTTTGCCTAATTTCTTTTGTAAGATGACCATCAAAAGTTCAATATCAATATACAAATTAATATAATATAAAATAATCTTATGAATACTTACGAATTTTATGAATAGAACAAAAAAAAACCTACTCTCTTAATTGGAAAGCTAAATTTAAAATAATTTACATGACATATTTTGTTCATGATAAACGTAACATCACGCCTGTAATTCCCGTAGGGGTAGGCAGAGCAGTGTAGTCCCATTAAATAGGTGGTTAGCCTATTGCCATACACCGGGCACGATTCCAGACTCTGAGTCACTACTAGAACTTCTAAATTAGAAAAATCCAATAGCACTCTACTCCGGATTTGAACCCAGAACCTCTAGATCGACAGTCGCGCTTGCAACCACTTGAGCATTGCGGCAGTCATCATATTTAAAAAATTTGATGAGTTTTGGAAATAAAGTGATAATATGTATCTTAAGAATGTATGTTGTCTTATGTTACGTAGCAAATAGGAACAAGGAAGCATAATGTTTGCTTCACTAAATTCGGTAACAGGTTAAGTGCCAAGTTTGTTTGAGGAAAAGCGTTAAAAACAACAAAGATGAATGAATTAATAACAAGAAACTTGGAAACGAACACAATAACTTAAAATGTTCGAGTAATAATTCCATTATTAAACGATAGAATTAGTTTATTAAAAAAAACAATTAGCAGGCAAACGTTAATAGCCTTTGCAGCAAATGGAGATCAAACATAGGTATTTGTATGTTTAATTTTTTTTCTAATGCTCACCCGTGCAAGAAGACAAAGGGAACCGAGCTCATGCAGCCGTGAACGTGATCAAAACGCTTTCATTTAATTGGTTAAAGCGTTTTGTATGAGAACATCGTGTGTTCATGTTGATTTTGTTTTACATGCCATAACAACAACATGCACACATGACTGATTAAAATAAATGATTACGATGAGTTTCACAGTTTTATATACTCGCATCTCAATGTTATAGATTCATTTGTATTTGTACATGGAAATGGATATTATATTTAGAGTGATACATAACAAAGTTGCTTATGTACATTTAAATGGCGTACAGTGGTTGGACACGAATAGTTGAATGGAGATCGAGCTCAGTGGCGTGCTGTTGGAGTGTCTCTGACCGTGTCAAGCAGTCGACGGAAACGCACTTATGCTGATTTTGATGTTGATTTAAGAACAAAATAACGATGGTAAAATAATAATTAGAATGGCCGTTTGAAAAGGATTATTTAATCAAAATAATATATAATTTTCAGAGCGAGGCAACGTAAGACAAAAAAGCAAAGATTGACAGGAAGTAAGTGAAGTACAAATGACAGATGACAGATGTCACACAATAAACTTTTACGAGTATGCTAATAACATTGTACAATTTTGGTTGCCAAAAATGTTTTATGAATATTTTTCATAAGAACATTGATAAAGAATTTTAAATGTCAACAATGATTACTGACAAGTGAGAGACTCCTTAAACAACATCGTTGGGCATCGCGTTAAAGTGAATGCAATGGTCTGGACATTAAACGCATGTTTTGTGTCACTTCTTTAATGACTGCAAATTTAACTGTAGGGTATGCATATTGCATATATAAAAATACCATTTCCTTATAAAAATTCGAATTGACGATGTAAGATCGAAAACATCTGCGGTATTGCAAATTTGTCACATTGAAGCAATCTCCAGTATTTGTGGACTCCACTTGTACCTGTGACGATTATAATAAGTTTTATCAGTCTTAATGTACGGTATGATTCTTATCGTTGTTCGTGTTTGAGGCCCTTTGGTTCGCCGAACATTTCGACGTGCCCGTCAGTTGATGAGGGTATCCGAAGATGCTATCGGTGTTATTGGATACTCTGCGGTCTTCTCTAAATCGTTTACTGTTGAAGTACATATTTCACATATTGATACCTGATCGTAACATCCGTATGTAATCCAATACAATATACTTTATTACACACTAAAACATAGTATTTTTGTTTTTTAAAACATAATCGCTCGAGTGGCGATTTCATCCAGAAAATCTATGCTTTTGAATTTCATACATACTTAAAGATAACTGTTGAAGATTCCGATCCGATTCTTTGCCACTTTTTGTTCGGAACGTGGATTGTTCAAGTGATTTTTCAAGAAACGCATAATGTATATCGAAGCCAATGTAGGTTGCCTACTTGCAAATCTTTTGTGAGTACAGTACAAAACATTCATATGATTATAAAGAAATGTAAGAGGAAAATCTGTAAAATAGTACCTAAAATTGAAAATAATTTAATGTTCATTTATATATTCATTTATATGGTTGATATTGTTTTAATAAGCGAATTTAAGTACCAATAGTCTTTTTATAATACATTAAATCAGAATAATATAATTATTTGAAGAACTAAAATTAACTGAATGAGATTAGATTAATTTTACTATTTGAGGGATTTAAATTAACAAGCAGTATTTTTGGCAATTGCTCCATACAAGTTTGTCAGTTTGTTATCTTTTTTTGTGAGCGTCGCGCGGCCAAGTTGTGCAAATTGGTGTAGGTTGGCTGCGAAAATACTCGACAGACAATTACGCGAGCCGCTGGCTCGTGGACAGCGACACGTGCGGTGAAGTGTTGTTGGTTGTACGAAACGGAAGTAATATGCCGGTACTTACATCGTATACATGTGTGTTTATATGTTAATGTTACTTAATCGACCGTAAACACTATCTCGTCTGCGTAAAGCAGACATGTTTGATGTTTATCATTTTACTATTACGCCAGGTTAGGCAGAGAGTCACGAGTGCCAGGTACCCTTACAGACCTGGTGTGCTTTGTCTATATTCATCAATCTCTTTATAAATAAACGTGGAATTCAAAGACGACTCTCTCCATTCAGTCAGTACTTGAACTATTTAGTCAAGACAGGAGTTTCTTGGTCTTTCTAGACACCTGCATCTATGGACATTCGTATAGTAAGTCTGTTATACAAAAAAATGTAAAAAAACTGGGAAAATTATAACACAGATTTTTGCTTATATTGAATTGGAACTATTATACTATACATAAATATATTCAACTTTTAGTACTATCGTTCTCACTTGGCCATGCTCACATCACAGACACTGTAGTGCAGACTGCGACAGCTGGAAAAAGGCGCACGTGTGTCTGAGCACTGACTGGTTCAATTGAATTTGCTTCGAAATTGTATAAGCGTTCATGGCAGCTGTTCATTTAACTCCAATATATGTGCATACATATTATACTGAAGTAATATCTCTCTAAATTCGCTCTTATCTACAGGCTGATACGTTATTTAGAATTTAGAACGTTTAATGATAATTGGAAATTACTTATAGAGTCTCAAGCCTGTTTGATACGGAGATGAACATGTCGCTCATTTGCAACTAGAGTGTAATATGTCGAAAACACTATCTTTCAGAATATAGTTCAAAAAGTTTGAAATCGTAATTACGAGTATTCTATGACTAAAAGCGCTATCACCGTTTGATTGTTTTGTTCTGTTTGTGAACTGTTTACACTGAGCGTTATTCAATTGGAGAGCACCGGCCGTCGAGTCGTTCAGGAAATGAACTTAAGGCTCCCGTACTCCGTCGCTAGTGAACGAATCGCCGAGGCAGCCGCTTTTGAAAGCAGAACAGTTCCTTAGGAATTTCCAGTGAGATTCTGAGTGAGGATATTTGTACCCTTATTCTACCGCAGTTGCTGGCTTTAACCTTATTATTATAGTCATTTTTATATCACTATGCCAGTCAATGGCTTAAGATAATATAACATTACGCATGTTTTTCACCTGAAGGGTGGACCGGGGAGTGTGATATGTACTCTCATTACTCACCAACTATGTTATACGCCCTATAGAATGAACCAAAAAAGGTCCCTCATTTTATGAACGTAAATACGAACGCCATATCTTGGATTTAAACGGGTACAATTAAAGATTGTTAGATATAAAACAAAATAAATCGTTTTGAATTTTTACGCTCCAAATTATGTTTAAAAGTTCTTGTAATAAATTATTTGATTAACATCTCTTTGGCGGGAAGTCTGCCACCAACGCGATATTTCATTATCGGGGTTATTTCAATGGGGAGCGACGGCGGAAGTGACGTCTCGGGAGAAATTAATTCTTTGCGCATCCAAGGTTCCCTAAAGTATAGAATGCAGTGTTGCTAGGCTTCACGTGGGAAATTGATGAAATGGGGATTGAATATATTATCATGCTCAATGGACTCGTGCCGGTTAAAAATTTATTCTCGTCCAAGTACAGTTATAAAGTTATTGTTTTGAATAGTTGCTCAAAGTTTATATCTATAAGGTACCCGATTATTTTTGTCTTAATACACTTAACGTTAAATAATTTCCGATGTGGACAATATTCGCGCGCCATATCTGGAGATCGCAGCCGGCCTCACTCGGATTAAGTCCATATTTTTGTAACGAGCGTGCCACGTCACGTGTGTTGGCTTAATGTAACTTTTCCCGTGATGTGTTGCCAGCGAATATCGCAATTATTATCTAATGTTCCATTTTACTTAAAAACGAGGTAAATGTATTTCAATTTGCATTTTAATTTATTTCGTCAATACACTCACAATCAAAACAAATAAACGGTGTTAGCCATAATTTTTCTTCTATAGTAAAACATGTATTATATTTAAATGAATGTGTACCTTAAAAATTTGTAGCACAAAATATGCGGGAAATTTGTCGAATTATAGAAGGTTCATTATGTATCTGGGTAGTACGGACTTCCGTCTTTTATGTTGCAAAATCTTAATTCGAACTTGGCAACGCAGCTCGCCGCGGCCGTGTAAATTTTGGCAAATTGCTTGTATTGTTCGGCGCGCCGTCAGTTGGCGCCCACTGCAAATGTTAGACGATGAAATCTCTTTAACCGCGATAAGATCTTCTATGCTATCATATCAATTAATTAACTTTGAGAACGAATTCAAATTGATATAATTGGCGATGCCATAAATTGATAAATTTGGACTTGGATGAAAATTTTATAAATTTATTATTCTGTTAATCAAAATCCACTGCGACCTCGAAATGTCTCTCGCATTCTATTTTTGATCAGTTGCCGTGTAATCGTTAATTGACGCGCTTTTGCGATGAAAATTTCAATGACTATTGACAATGGCCAGCCTCTGGCTGGATTCACCGGATTTGTTTTGAGTCGTAATTTTTTCGAATTGGACGTGATTTATTCGCACGAAAAATCAGTGCTTTATCTGATACACGCCTTAAATTTTACGTAATGAATATTTTTTTATACAGTAACAGGAGTCGTGTTGTTTTAATTGTTTCTATTGAGCATGATACTTCATGCGATTGGGCAAATCAAGATATATAGACTCCTGGTTATACGTGTTAGTAGCTATTCTCTTTACCGGAAAATATCAGTGTTTGCTATCAGTGACTGCTTGAATTGTGGCCTGAAGCGCGAGAGCGTTTGTCATTTATTGCCACCTATTTCAATAATTGATAAGAATCGAAAAATGTTTATTGTAAAAGCAAGTGCAATTGTTAGTTGCTGGAATGTTCTACGTTAATTCAGAGTGAGCAATATGAGAACAGTATGCAGAATGACTGATGAAAATTTCGATTAGTGTCGACAATGGATCGTCGATGGCGGGAATTGACTTGCGCTGTGTTTTGTAAAAGCGCTGTATGTTGAAGAATGAGGCTACCGATATACGATGTAGGTTATTAAGCGAAAAGCGTCGTGAGTAACGAAAAAATGTTCTTTAACATGTCGATGCAGATACTAATTTGATCGTAAATTGATCTGTCTTTATAGATAGCTGAAACCAGAGAACTAAATAGGATTTATATTACCCTAGGAATACCAACAGTTTCAATTGGCTGGTTTGCTAATAGTTTAATATTCCACTTGTTTGAAAGTAGTACGGCCATTAAGATATAAATATTGCAATAGTTAACAACAAAATGCCCGTAAAATATTTTTTCGAAGAAATCTCGACACAGTTTCAACTCAACGAAGTATGTTTCAAAGAGTTATCCAGTTTGTGTAGAACTGAAATATTTGTGTTCCTTCCCGAATGGTTCATGAAAAATTCAGGAATAGAGCTAAGTTGCAAGACACGACGCCCGAGGGAGGCTCTACGCTTATTGAGTTCAGGAAGATGTGCCGAAAAACATAAAAATTGCAATGAATTTTCGTTGGTAGATTTTTGTACGAGCACCTTTTCAGAGCATTTCTTGTAAACTTTTTACTACGTTGTTTTTCTTCACTGGATCATTTGAACATTTATCTAAATACGAGTACACCTTTAAGATCGACGCCGATAATAACTACTCCAAACACCTGCGTTTTTTTTAATTGAAATGTTATGTTGCAATTTGTAACCTTTCTGGTTGCATCGCCATCATGCTTATCAGCTAATTAGCACGGAAATTATTGTAGCTTTTTGACCCATAAATTTTAATGAGGCATTATGTTATTCGCGTCTAAAATATATAATACTGGCGTGTGATTTTTGTACTTTGAACGTTTGCAATGTTGGTGTGTACTATCTGCAGGCCGCAGCCGGCTGCTGTCGGATTAAACTCATATTTTTGTAACGAGCGTGCCATATCGCGTCTACGAGCTAAATGTGTTTCCCAGTTGAAAATATACTAGAAATATTGAATTTTCTAAGTAATTTTTCAAATCACATTGACGTCATTACGACATCGCATTTGTATATTATATTTTATTCGGAGGGTAGATAGAGGAATGTAGTATATTGGCATGATTCATTTGTACCGTTATGCGTCCGTTCATGAAATAGAGGGTGAGTCCATCACCATTGAATCACCTCGACGTCAACTAAATTTACTTCGTCCTATAATTTCGTTATCACCACGAACAACTCTTTAATCTTTCGAGATTAATTCTACGAATGAACGGGAATAATTCTAACAATATAGTGGGTTAATATAAATTAAATCTTATATTTATTGCGGCGTCACAAAAGATAATCCCCTCTTATTTCGTCATGACGTAAAAAAAGTTTGGACAGTTCAGTGCAGAAATGGTA
>DWME01000808.1:0-29503 GCA_018244795.1 Parelbella ahira ahira
TTAGAAATATGTCTTACAAAAGAAATTGATTCTCTTTTTAATGCCACAGGATTCAAGAGCCAGAACCAGAACAATTTTTTCACTGAAACCAATCTTGATTACTGCTATAATTGTTTCACTGCAAACTATGCAATCATCGCTATATTTATTTGTTTCGGAGTTTGTTCTGCTTTTAACAACTACTTCTCTTTCTTCAGCCAATACGATAGAGTCAGAGTCATCTTGCAGGACGAAATTTTCTTGATTTCTTTTTGATTTCTATTAAGGTTTTTATGGACTATTTTGTAGTCATTTTCCAAATCATAATTTTTGTTTTTTTTTGCATTACTCTCTCTCTTCAAATTTTTTCTTTTCGGGAGTAACAGTTACGACGGCAGGCGACTTTTTCCTATTATTGCGTGTCGTGTTTTGTCTCGGCTCTGCTTTAATAAATGGTCTTACCATTTCCGGTGATATAATTTTTTGCCTCAAAATTGCAATCGTGGGGGTACAGGTTAAACAGGGAGATGGTCTGATATTCTGGTCAGTAACAACCTCGTTCACTTTACGAGCTTCAAGTGATTTTATAGAAGGCGAAGGTGTTGATCTCAAGTTACTTTTAATATTCTCTTTGTCCAATTTCAAATCTTTACCATAGCTTGATTGTGGATTAGGTCAATCAGATACATATGAAGATAAAAATTCTTCCTCATTAAATATATTAGAATTAAAAAAATGATATTTATTGTTATTATATTTTATTTTCAAAACCCAATTGCAGGGTTATGATAGAGCCGGTTAAGAAAAAGCCAGCTTTTTTAAGGCCTATTCAACCGGCTCTTTCATAACTTATTCTTTTAAAACATATAAACTTCAAAATAATAACAATATCAAAACTTTTGCGGCTCAGTTTTTACGTAGCTATGAAGTCAAATATATGCACAAACTCATTCTCCAATATATGTACTTATATTCGTTTATGATAAAATATAAAAAAACAACTTAAATAAAACAAAATAATTACTTTAAGGTGCCAAAATCTTTGACTCGATGTATCGGCGTCCGTTGATTCTGCCGAACTGTCAAATGTTTGTGGGTGACGGAACATCAATATTGCCACTTAAAAATAAAATCACCAACCAAATCTGTTCATAAACTACCAAAAAAATGCAAATGGCTCTTTCAAAACCTGGCTCTTTCATGCCACCTTCCCCCTACATATCTGAACTCTTATAAATATATCTCTCATGAATAAATAATGTAGAAAATGTCTACGTAGGATCGATATTGTCGTTAACACAGACTTCTAATTCACAATTCACATAAACTCAATTTAAAAAGACAATATGATTTGTAAAATAAATATTATTGTTAAATATTGATTAATATTGTATGATAGACTAGCCTACACACCAATGCAATTAGTATATTGACTTGTTTATTTCCCGGCTAGCCAGACACAGTATGAGCTCCACGAAGTTTCTATTAACTAAACTAATTAACGTAGAATGGGATTTCTCTAATGAAATCGTTTCACTTTTCTCGTTTATAGAGTCTACTTCATTTTTGTACACCCCTCCTTACAACGCGCTTTGATAATCTTAACCCATTCCGGAGAATTTCAAATTCTATTAGCATAGGAATTTAAATGGCAAAGGAAAGGAGGAGTATGAAATGGGCGTTTTTTCTCTGGACGGTAATGGCACGATCAGAGCGCGCTCGGCGGGCGCGCCCGGAACTGCCAGTACGTAAAGGACTTTATATGTTATCATACATTTTTCCAAAACGAATGCCGTAGTCATCCCCCGAAATTATTCATTAGATTTAAAGTGTTTCTTTAAACTGGTTTTAATATTATTTATGGATTATTAACAAATATCGTTAACCCGATTTCTTGTGCTTAATACACCGAAACTATTATAGATAATCGTATGTTAAAAAACGTAACATAACATCACGCCTATAATCCCCGAAGGGGTAGGCACAGAACTGTAGTACACTCCCACGTTTCACCAGTGACGTTTACGTCCCATTGTAATATAACATGTGAATTACTGCTATAAGAACGGCGAACAAGGAAGCTTCAATAAAATCTTATATTGACATGTAGAAAAATCAGAAGCCAACAGCTTTGTGATTGGGTCATATTTTCTCATGGAGTTATTGCTTAATTACGTGTGTAAACCACATAAAATACGAAACGTATTCAGCCGTAATTCCGAATACGCGTACATACTAGAGCTGCAAAACAGTTGTTATTAATTAAAAACGCAGCTTATTGCTGTAGGTACGCGCTGTGTGTAATAGCTATGACGTAGGTACACTGGAGCCGCGTCCTTGCGTCGTGTCGCACTCTTAATGGCGGCTAATGGCTTTTGTAATTTGTTAATGACATGCGTGTAGGAAGTTCATTTCGTTTCGTGTTCATTTGTAAAAATTAATTTTACTACAATAATAACATTCCCAGCATACGATTCACAGTACTAGTACCGTACCAACGACCCTTGCAGTTGGATTAAGATATTATTATATTTTTATATTATTATTTTAGGAAGTTACAACACTTCATAAAAATTAAAATCGATTGTCGGAATCGATATTTAAATGCGCGGTGTTGCTTGACCATGTCGAAAGCTTTTATGTTGTTTTTAAGTCTGTGAGACATGTCTTTTTTAAGGGTCAAAACTACATCACGTGTTTCTTTACCATGTCGGCCCTACATGCCATTTCGAATTTTACGACACAATCAATGGAAATGTGCCTATGCATGCTCTCATCTCTTATTGTTTCACACGTAAAAGATTAAGTTATTAAAATTGATGTCCATTAACGGCAATTGTAAATTAGACAGGCGGGTTTCTGATGGTGCACGATGGGCGATACATTCGATTTTAATCACGGCATGAACATACGTAATAGTAACAAAGTAATTCGTGTGGGTGAATGGCTACGTAGGGCAAGTTTCCCCTCATTTAGACTCACGCCTAAGTTCAGAATTGTAAATCGGGTGGATTGTGTCGGGCGTCATATTGCCTTGACAGCGTTTAAAATATGCTGACGATTCTCTCTCGCTCCTTTATTACTTAGGTAACTTACTGCGCGTCCCCTTTAACCGTACTTTACTAAACTCTATAAACAGATCTTTCAGTGTAACTTTTAAATTTTGTCTGTTATCGAAAACACTATTATTTTGACGCAAATAGATTCAAAATACTTACCCGTGTGAGGACGAGCCGTTGTTTCTTGGACTATTTTCATAACTGAAGATTGTCTAATGGGACCTATTTGTGCACTGGTTTACGTGACGCTTCGTCTAAATTTAACAGCTCCGGTAATAGCTTTGACATTTTTGTCTCGTGGCGATGATTCCCATAAAAACGTTATTGTGTACAAAGATTTGTATGGCGCTTGTTAAATTTACGACGCAATAAGGAAGTGTCAATTCAAGGCATATTTTGACGAAAGGATTGAATGGTTCATTGTACTAGGGTTTTTTGTTGCTTTTTTAGGGTTTTTGTCCTGTTCGAGTTAATGTCGATCCGCCATTGTTGTTCGTGTCTATTGTTTCTCTTTAATATTTTATTACTTGTTTCCATAATTTTCTAAAGCACTTTTTGTTTTCTTGGACAGCGTGACTTAGAGACGCTTACAGTTCAATTTTCGTTTTGAATATTTCTTTAATTTAAAAAAATACAATCAATCATTTTTTACTAAATAACTTGTCAATCTCTAAAATAAATGATGCACAGGTGTATCGATCTAACAAAGGAAATAACTTTTTTCAACCTTTCACATCTATGTTATATAGGTACGCTCGAAAAAGATTCGAAGCTAGCCTTGCAAGTAGGTACGACATTCATTTTGATATATTGCATTAGGAGAGGCCGGGACCGGTCGTGCAACAAAGGCATTGTGTCAGCAGGCTCCTCCTTCATCAGGTAGGAATGGCGGCGGATTGTCCTTAATAACAATAACAATAAATCTTCGGGATGCATTTTTAATAATACACTCATCCGACGCGTACGTGATATGATAACTGCTCGTCACCACGTCGAGCCCACGTCCATTTGCCAGCATGGCAATTGCATCCGCATCGTATGCATTGCGTGCATTAAAATTTCACACACATGCAACATACAACGCATGTCCGTCTGTCCGTCTCTCATTATTGCTTTAGTGTCATTAACAAAAGTCGTTTCATTGTCTTATAATATTACGTAATATACTAACTGTAATGTATTTACGAATACAGTTCAAATCCATGTTGTACATTTTGAATATAATTATTTATTTATTGATTTTTAATTTTGGTTAATGGGTAAGTCCGACATCTTTAAAACCGGGTTTTATATGTGAAGAGACTGATAAATACAGAAAAGGCACATTAGGTCTCTAAGGATAGAAACATTTGGCACTGAGTGCTTTCTGCCTATCCTGTAAGGGACCTCGCGTAACGATATAAAAAGTAAGAATTATAATAATAATAAAATCAAATATTTATTACGAAGTAAGTAAATCCGCGGCGAAACAGATCCAAGTCGTACATCAGTCCATTACGTCTGATTGTGGACGCTGGCTGCATTGAATGAGGAAGGTCGAGCCGGCCACTTGCACGCTTCCACTTGTTATGTTACAACCATCGATCCGTTTCTTGGTTCTCATGAAATTATAATTTTTAATCGGCCACAATGATCGGCGCGCCATATTAATAAGGGGCGCGAGGGAGGACAAAAAGGGTATTTTAAGACGTTAATTGTATTGAATTGAACTGTTTAATTACATTCTTTAACTGTTTTAATTACGTACTCTTTGTTTTTAATAGAGCCATTTAACTGTTTTACTATTAAATGTCCTGTGAATGTATACAAACATGATTATATATGTATGTACTGACTAAACTCAATACGTTTTTCGAGATGATCCGACTAGAAGGACCTATGTAGGTATACGAAGTCCTTCATCATGAGCCGCCGATTTCAGCGACGTAGCGGCGAAGGCGATGTATTCCACTGTCAATAATTTTAACTTTAATCAGAGTATAAGTGTTAAAATGAGATTTATTAATAAATTAAATGAAAGATACCTAAGTAAAATGTATGAGATACATCCGCCCTGACAATGTCTTAACGCGTCGCACGTTCCACAGTAGGTGTTATTTACAGCAATAATTGACACTTCTCACATATTCCGATATATTGGCGCCGCTCGATAGAGTATGTACCTACCTACTTACCTACCGATCGTCCCATTCCTACGTGACATATTTTATGTATATTCCATTGGATCGATTCTCACAGTTAGCACACGTAGGGCATAGACTGTCTAGAATATCATATTCTTAGCCTTTTTTGCTATTCCGCAGAATGTAAAATTTCGAATTTTTATATGAGAGTATATTTAAATATACCTATAGGTACCTTTAACGTATATTTTTCCTTACGGTTTTTGTAAATTCCAAGAATTCATATATAGAAGCAGCAAAATTCAATTTGCTCCGCTTCCGTGACTCCAGATGCCACCTAACTAAATCTAAGTGAAACTAAATTGAAAATTTTATAAGACGTCTAAGATTCTAAATTTGAAGTACGCAGAAACGGGTGTTATATAAAGATATTATGTGTTTTCTCAGTTTATTTTATAGTCTGTACTAAACAACTTTTAATAATTAAAGTCAGTGACACATTGCCAATTATTCATCTTGTGTTGTAGGTACACATTAATATACCTACATAGATAATTAATTGCCATTAACTAACAAGTAAACAAGATTTCTGTACGTAGGTACCTATATGAGAACGCACGGGTGCCTTTACTGTGTGCACCCTTGTTTCTTATCAAGTAGAATGCTCATGACCGATTACCAAATCTAATTCCATAGAAAATAAAAAGAGATATCTACCGCACTTATAATATGCATGAGCTCCTCTTAAAACAGGTTCACGCAGGCTTGCTTTGTATTTATAAAGCATTCTTATAGGTACCTACTGGATGACTATAAAATATGTACATAATAATTAGATGAAAAATATTTTTTTGTTGTCCCGTGGTTTAAAGTAACGTAACTCCTTATCCGCGCTCATTAAAAAAATATTTTTTATTTTATTATTATTATTACATCTTGATGCTAGGTTCTTTTCGGGGTAGGCAGAGGGCACCGAATGTCAAATATCTCTAATCATACAGACTAGACGTAGATCGTTAATATTTAATACTGTTCACACATACCTACTGCTTTAGGATTCCATTGAACAAAAATTAAAAGTAACGCGCTAAATGCACTGAACATTAATTTGTGTAAATAGCACCGGCGGTAGTCGTATATTGAACATAGTACCTAGGTATAAGTAGAAATGCAGCTCATCCACGGACGGAAACATTCGCCCGCTCCGCGAGATCCGAGTCTCATTGTGATGCAAATGTGTTCGTTGTCTGCCTCCAAATTACCCCTCCGGTCAAACGGGAGCGACCGATGACCAAAACATTAGAACTCACCCTTTTAAAACCGTATCGACCCCACTAACCAACTGGACACAATTTACACCTTTATCATTAAACATTAATGATCACAGTCGCTTGAACCCATGCGCCTCGGACACACGCCGCCATATTTCATACAGATATAGTGTTATGAGAGCTGGTAATGTGGTACTGTGAGATGTTGGAATGGAGTAGCAATTGTGCGGACAATAACTATGGGACAATACAGCGGATAATAACTAGACTGGATATTATCGTGCGATTCTGTTAATTATTGTCGGTACACACATGATCCCTTGGCGACTCGTTACTTATTTGCATCTTGATGAAAGTAGACATTCACTGTGTTAACTATAGAAAAAAAACAAAAATTTGTTAATTATTTGACACAAATTATTATTCTAATATATAGGACTACAAACTGCTTTATGTGCATTGCTCTATTAAAAATTAACGCTATGTTTAATTCGTGAATTCGTTGCGATAAAAAAACATATCAAGAATACCGATTATATAGCCATTAGGTAGGTACTAAACAAAGGTTTTAGAAATATTTTTAGTCTAGGTATGCCTAAAAATATTTTTAATAACTTTGAAACGCAAAATATTTTAAATATGTGTTCTCGCTTTATGTTAGGATGTGTGTTGTATCTTAAATTTAAAATACCAAAGTTTTTATATATCTACCTACATATGTAGCAGTTAATAGGTAGGTGTGGTGGAGTAGCTTGAGATCGTAAAAAGAACTGGTTTATATTTAATAGGTTCAACTTTCTTTTGAACGTATTCTGCGGACAGGAGGCTCGTTTTTATTTATAAAACACGTTTTATTTATTTGCTTTTACAATAAAAAAATTACGGTAGATTATTTCACACGTTAAATCTTTTCATGCCGCTGTTATTGGCGAAACGGCAACAATAAATATAATAATGTAGTCTCACTTGCAAACTTGTCTCCAATCTGTAATTGTAGTTTATATTGCGAAATAACAATGTAAGATGAATATATTTTATAAAGTAGATATGTTACTTATATAGGTATATGTTCGGCGTGATTTTGAACGGAGTTTCTCTGAAGCAGTAGTCCTTTTATGGCTCCCCTAGTAAATGGTGCATAAACGTTTCTAGATAATGTACTCGAATTGCGGGATCTTTTCTTACTAGTTTCTATGTAAGTAAAGATAAAACGGAAACAAAACGATGTGTTTAACCGACACGCTCTCCCTTGGGCACAGCTTCCTCGCAATTTCACAAAACTTGCTAGATACGTGCACAAGTAGGTACCTACTTACCTACATATATACCGATGGTTGTACCTATACGTAACATGCCTAGATTAGATACCAGAGCCAATTCAAAATGAACCACCGAGCTGTATGTAAAACATTTTAAGGTGCAGTAAGACCTGTTAATGTACAGAAAACTGAAGTGAAGCTGGATATTTTCTTTAGACTAAATTAAGTAGGCTGACTGGAAACTAAATTCCGATACCTACATACATATGTATTAAAGACTTTTATGCTTCCGTTAGTGTTTCGCTAATACTCAATGTACGAAAAGAGTTAAAACTCGGGATTAAAGTAAAAAAGTTTTAATACAGTTGTTGTGACAGGAACTGAGTTACTAGTTTATATTTAAAGGCTACGAGCCTCAAGCCTCGATTGGCTAGTTTCCAAGCGGTCGTACAAAGAGTTTCCAGCATTTATCCAAGCCGCAAAAATATTTACCTGACGCTTTTACGTTATCATTATCGCTATCCAGATAGTTAGGAAAAATAAATAAGTATTTTAAATACACTCACTGTATCGTAACATTAAAAGAATTTTTGGAATTCGGGCAGAGAAACTTTCATACATTCGTGTAGCATAAGTACCTACTGAGTGTGCACTGATTATGGAGATATTCAATATTGAATAGGTACATGCTAAGACAAATAAATCAAACATTTGAGATAACACAATAACATTACAAATGACCCACTATAAAAGATTTAAATATTACGTTTTCCATTTGCAATGACCTTCCACGACTCCCGCGCGTTTAGCGCAACCAGTAAAAATAAACGACGATCAATGAAAGCCCGCAGGCCAAGCGTGGATGGTCCGGAGATTCTTTCTATACAGGCGAACACCGGGCGGTATTATTTAAGCGGGCCATATCGATTTATTTTATCCAAAACTGCCTCAATTATGACATTAAATCAGATAATAAAATCTATAAAATGTTCATCTTATACGTTAGAATCGAATAACTTTATTCTACGGCGATACCGCGTGAAAAAATACATCGACGTAGCCGTACTCTGTTTTTTATCTTTGTTTTGTTATCCTAGACATTGGAACCAGGTAAGGTGTGGGAATAAGGGCGGATAAGGCGATCCTGCACGCTTGATCAAACATAGATAAATTATTTTGGTTTACACTGTTCGTTCCACTGCCATCCACCTCTCCGTACACAATAGCCTTAACGTAGGAGACTTGAGCCAGTACCAGTTATGTAGATTACAAAGCAATAAGTTTAGTATTTAAAGCTCTGAGCGTTCTATATTGGATGGGTGATTATTTTTGTGGTTTAATTTGCAATCGAGTCGCAGGTTATTGTAGTATTTTTGTCGTGACGATGCTATGTTGTACATTACTTTAGTGTACAGGCGGTGCACAGACTGCGAACAAAAAAGTTAACAATACCTATATTTTGCGCGTGATATTTCATTGGCAAGTGGCAATTTACAAACGAAGAATTAACAAAAATATAGATTTATTAATGTTTTCATTTAATTTATGAGGTTATTATTCTAAGAATTGTTTTGTTGAAGCATTGGCGATGATCCAATGCGATGTAAAACGTATAACCAACGTTTGTAAATTGAGAGTGAAAATTTAATATATCAAGATTTTTTTAAAGTGGTTCAGTTAGCGGCGCGTAAGACGAACGAAGACAAGTCAGCATCTTTAGTAGCGGCCTCGTGATAATTATGTAAGATCTTACTTTCGCATTACCGTGATCTCATTAACGTAAATATCAACAGAAAGTGGGCGGGTTCGATTTATTATATAGGTACCCTAAACATGTATGTATAATCCTGTACATTTGGAAACATTGTTGTTTTTGTTTGTACGTTATTCACATTTCCACATAGTACTCATATATATATATAAATTTGTATATACAGTGGCATTTCGCTCAGTATTGATATATCTGTATTGATATATCTGTATTGATACAGACATTTATAAGCATAAAATTATTCTATGATATACGAGTCTCACTCTGTCTCTTGTTGCTTGTTTATATAAGTTAATAAAATTAATAGTAGTTGTTAACAACAGTACATATTGTCATCTGTTTGCCGTAAGGGTAGGAAAAGAGTGAAGATTTCCACTGGCTACAGTGACGACTTCAGTCCCTTTTTTATTCATCAAAATCATCATGCATGATTGTATAGGTATTAAAGTCACCTTTAACAGTAAATAATTTAAAACATATTTGTAGTTGATAGTAAAATATTACCGACTTTGCTGCCAGTTAATCTTTATAAGTCGCTTGTATTACACTCGTGCCGCCAACCTCACCCTCAGAATGAAACACAAACTGTTATAGTAACAATCGCTTCACGGTAGAAACCACTGGGTACTTTCACAGACACTGTATAGATGTTCTACCACCTAAATGTATCTAAACAGATATACAAGTGTATGTGAAACGCAACAACTATTTTGCGTCTATAAAGTATGTATCTAAGTACGACTGGTTCAGTTGTGTACATAGCGCTTTAACCTCGACGAGAGCAGAACCGTGGCAAAAACATAGTTCGCTGATGTACCTACCTACTTAATATCGGCGACCGGTACGAGATAAAGAGGCCATTAGCAGTGGAGGTACGTGAAAGGGCTGAATTTGTGGCGGACACAGGGTCATTAACTGACAATCTCTTTAAATCACTTGTAGATCCTCCCCGGGGACCTCCCGGCTTATTACGGAGGGTGGGCTCGAGCGCTCGTAAGGTATTAAGAAATTTTAGCTCGTGTATTATAGAGGATATTCCTTCAAACTACCCATCGTTATGTAGGTACTCGTATACTTTACACTCGACATGAAGCGACGGCGCTTTGGTCAGCTTACGAGTTGTAAGCACTTAATCTGCAAGAAACGATATTATAAATTCTTCATACGTAAAACAATATGATCTAGGTGCGAGTACAGGTCCTTGTAAACATGTTACTAATTAGAATGCCTCTCAACAATAGAATATATTTGAAGTAATATTAAACATCAAAATCGAAGCATTACGAGATAATTTTATATCAACATATTCTCACTAAGCTCACATACATAATATGTACTTTGTCGTATTACCAATCTAGGTATATCATAAACGATGAAATATATATTTATATGCTATATAACAACCGTAACAAAGAGGTTGTATGTTTGTTCATTGGTTCAATTATATTATTACCATATTTTTTCATACTAGCTCGTACAGTAGATAAGTTTGAGAGATTTCATATTAAAAAGGATTTTTGTATGATATTATTATATCTTTAGCGACTTAATATCACTAACTACACTCTTCGCTTGCTTTGTATATAACGTTTAAAA
Source organism: Parelbella ahira ahira (assembly GCA_018244795.1). Classification (NCBI taxonomy): domain Eukaryota; kingdom Metazoa; phylum Arthropoda; class Insecta; order Lepidoptera; family Hesperiidae; genus Parelbella; species Parelbella ahira. Next base: position 11,059 of record DWME01000808.1, read on the forward strand.
ACAAGCTTTAAAATGACAGATGAAATGACTAAAAACAATGTTTAGTTGGAGAAATGAATGTTCGTGTTATAAACAAACTGGGATACATTCACATAAACAGTTACAGCGTGACGCTCATTTGGTCGACATCGACGTTGTTGTAAGTACCTAAATGTATAATGTATTCTCTATATTTTTCTGCATGCCTTTGTTATATGAATGGGTGTTAATCTTGATTTCCCACTGCCTATTAATAATTATGTCATACAAGATTTCTTTTACTTTCAACGTCGTGTAACAGGGATAGGTAGTATTTTTTAAAATAATAATATAAGGTAGAGTCGGTTTTGCAGTCGCAAATTGTGGATATTACAGGCAAACATAGGGTGGTGGGGCACATTCGCGCGCAATGTCCTGTATGAACTTCCATTTTATGACGCCCTGGTGTTCTTTATAGATACATAAGCGCTTTCTCAGTCCGTAAATTTTAGCTGGCCATATTATATAAAACTTCCTACTACCGGTAAAATTTGTGGTAGAGTTTCAGTTATAACATCAACTTTATAATATTATTACGCAAACTGTTATATATGTATGTATTTAGTATAAAAACAATTCAGTTATCATCTCTGTATTATGTTTGAAAATATAAGGAAAGTGTTTATCAAAGATTTTACTCTCATGCTGTTATGTAACAGGAAAAATCGCTGTTACACTGATCGAATACGGATAACACGAGTTAATACACAACAACTATTAAGTATCCTTGATGCGCCTTAACTCGATGGTACACGAGCCACTCTATGGAGACTCGCGTGAATACTAACGGCCTAATTTAGATTTTTCAACAAAGCGAACGACTATCCGTGTTCCGCTGATCGATCCGACATTCCCGGCCCCTCAGTTCCGGTCGCAGTCCGGACCCGTTTTTAAAATCCCCGACTTAAAATTGTCCAACGTAAGCAAACACCTATTCCGTGCTTTGTAATGTTAGGGCGGGGTAAGAAAATTGCAAAGTTGCAGGTCTTATTAAGCTGGTTGTGTTATCGCCAGCAGGTAGGAGAAGGCTAATTGTGTATTCTTTCCTCGCTTCCAGCATCCTTAATCCGCCCTCTCACTCCACCCTCTATCTCCCTAGACGCCCCAACTAGGCGGAAAGTTTTAAATGCAAATTTGAGCAGTTAACGTTGACGACACCGATTAAATATATGTTTATAATGTGTCTTAGCGGTGAAATTAAAAAATTTACATAAGAATTTGTTACAGTCGCAAAAAGTATCAAGATAGATTTGCATTGGAAAATATGCTTTTGCCATAACTTTTAACTGCTAATATACCTATATGTATATATTTATTGAGTCGCCCTATTTAAGAAACAGATGAACAAAAAACAAAAGCTATTTACAATGTTTTCAGATCCCTTCCGCGCACAAAATTAACGCGGGACCTGCAAACGTGAGATAACAATAATTAATTTCTTGTAAACAGTATTCGCTCGGAAATTACATTTGCTTATTCGTTGACACATCATTACGTAAATATGTATAGGTATAAGCTGCGTGTAATCTAATCGTATATGTGTAAAAAGTTATAACGAAGCAAGCCCAAACATAATGCAGTAGGACTCAATAAAGGAGGCCACGGCACTGAGAAGAAAATTGCCTGGAGAAATTTGCATTTTTATTGAAATTTCCACTCTTGGTCGCGGATAAAACTATGTCTCTAAATACGTACCTTAAGCTTTGTATAAGCGTATTTGCGGTGTGTGTGTTGGACTGCTGGCAGCGTGTATTTGCTGTGTGGGAGAGTGCGGGTGGGAACACCTAGTGATGGGCGCAACACTGTCATGTTAACGTTATTACAGTATTATTATTATTGTGTCATCACGTCCGATTACATGGAGAATAATGGTTTTGTATTTCAGTACTAAACGTATTGGTAGTAGCTCTTATATTTATGCCACGCGTAGGCTCTCCGCCTATTTCATGGTGGGACGTACCTATAACGTGATTGGTGAAACGTACTAGTGTAATAGACTTAACTGCCTACCTTTTTGGGGATTACAGACATGTTAAAAAAATGTAACATCACGCCTGTAATGGCCGAAGGTAGTACGGGGTAGGCAGAGGGGTGTAGTACGTATTCACGTTTCACCAGTTACGTTTAAGTCCCATGGAATAGGTGGTTAGCCTATTGCCGTACATCGGGCACAATTTCAGACTTCGAGTCACTACTAGAAATTCTAAATTAGAATAATCCAATAGTACCCAACCCGGGATTTGAACCCAGGACCTGCCGATCGGCAGTCGCGCTTGTAACCGCTCGACCGACGAAGCAGTCTACGGACAGACATAATGTTGTGTAATATTGTACGTTTTAAAAGAAATTTTGAGATAAAGGAATCTGTGTTTATATAGATACCTAATATTAATTGTTATACAAGAGTATTATGTGTATCGCAACGATAAGAACAATATCATGAACATTTTTGCTATTATCGATGTAGTTAAATTCTGCGTCGCGCGTAGTATTTTTATTTAAAAGTCGGCCTTGTCGACTAAATTATTTTGCATCTACGGTTTTTTATATGACCCTGTAAGGCTATTTCCATTTCTAAGTTGAAATAAAACAGAATCACTTCTTATTATAAGACATTATGTTAACAATAAACACAAGTCTTACTTCATGACATTTTTTACATTACATTTAACCTACCATATAATATGACGTTTCGCTTCATTACAACCAGCTGTTCTAAAACCAAATTGAGTTAGGTGTATTATTACATATTCACGCTAGGTCTCTTATGGAGAAGGCAGCGAGCACTGAATTCCGAATATCTCTATGCCAAACATCTCTTGATGTCCTCTACATGCCTACCTACTCTTAATATACGCACGTCTTATTCCTTTATCATTGTTCTTCATTAGTTAATTACGTAAATAACTCTGTTAAGATATCAACTTAGTATATTTCATCGACAAAATTCTTCCCGTCCCTACCTAACTAACACGGTTGGCAGACGATCGCTATACAAATGTGGACCTATACTGTAGTTGACTTTAGGGAAGGGATCATAATAGGAAATTTTCTCTGGCGAATATGCGCGCAGTATCCGATACCCTTTTCACTTGTATTGTTTTTATTTTCCAAACTTAATGAAAGAACTTGTCTCGCCCGCTCTGCCGTTTCTGTGTTGGCTTTGACTACGTATCTACATATGTAGCTTTATTCATTTAAACAAGTGTACAGTGTGTAGTCCAAGCGTGTTACAATTATAGAAAGTAATAGTATCTATCTTTAACACTGTCCTTTAGATAGGAATAATTCTGCACTTATGTTTAAAATTTTACGATGTAATTAATTATATCAGGTGTTATTTTGCGGAAGTACATTGTCAATAAACTTAAGCTTAATTTGTTATAGATACACCTACAATAATATCGTAAAAATCTTTTTGAATCTTTGTATTTTATGCTGTTCAATGTTTTCTCCTAGCTTATATCAGTTTCCTATCAATTTATTGAAAAAGTTATGATCGTGTTTTTCTTTCTCGCTGCGGTTGTTTTTCAGAAGAACTTCCCATTCACCCTTGAAACAAGTTGGCGTACAGTTATCATTGACAAATAGCTGTAGTTTCAATCGTAAACATCTACGGTATTTTCACCATAAAAATATAAGGATAAATACATTGCGAGATAGGCAGATACGAGATATGAGCGTCCGCATTTAGTTTTCGATTGTAGCAACAAATTGATTACCAATTTGAAAAGACTGACTTTTATTAGATTAACAATTTATAGTTTCGATCAGTGCTACACTTCAGTTCCATATACCTAAGAATATTAACTACGTAGAAACTACTTAATACTTGGCATTTTGATAAACCCTGGGGCTTACTCTGTCTTAATGTTAAAGAAACCGGGACACGGAAAGGCAGGTTTTTTTGTTCATCAGCTGTAAATGTCTCCGCAAATTGACCATAAATTTCTGCTCTATTAAAATTTATAGTCCCCGAAAACATTTATTGTTAGATTACGTAAGTCGGTAACCCTTTTGCCGTCATAAAACAATGCAGTCGATACGAAACATGCAAAAAAACTGTTTGAGTTTCGCATAATGCCCGGCTTTTAGAACCATATTCGCGTGACAACTTCGACAATACTTTATGACATAGGAAGCAGTGTTTTATGATCTTTTATCGTATCCAAAATATCCTTCAGCACAAGCAAAACGTTATGTGCTATCGCTGACGAACCAAGAATTATTTGATTAGCCACAAGTGTCAGAATTATTGACCGTGCAATTATTTTTACACACACTTTTAATTTGATCGTTGTTATTTATTTTACACACGTAATTATATTATATTTTATGACGGCAAAAATGAACTCGAAATAAGTTAGCAAAAAATAGCATTGATTAATTAATTTCCTGTAAACACAACGTACAGTTTTATTGAATATGACTCTCCGAGATCATGCGTATCATTCTAGCTAATAAAACTCATTAAATTGCTGGACATTCGGCGCATATCTTTCTTTTTATTCATGATAAAGCAAACACCGCTTTGAGGAGATAAAGAGGAGAAATCGACCACAACTATATAAAGGTTTGCGGCGATAAAAATACCATGTTTATTTGCACGTCCTACATCAGAGCCGTTGCCGCGGGAAACAGTCTTAAACCTCCGAAGAATTGAGTGCGAAAACATATCTCTTGCCGAAAGATATACAACCTAAATTCGAGTATGCCGGCTGGTGGCTCGACGACGTTCGCAATCAACAGCCAGTTCAACTTATACTCCCTTGTATCAGTAAATTCAGATCCCTACAATTTTTTTTCCTAAAAATGTGATTTAAAAAGATTGCTCGAGAATGTTTCCGAATAGTTCGCATATCACTTTATTATTACATAAGACTCCATTTCGATAGAGGTAGAAAACAATTGGTATCATTAGTGAGTTGTGCGTATTCATGTACAAATTATTATTGTTATTGCTGTAATTGTTTTACTGATCTAATTATGCAGGTACCCGCTTAGCATACGTATGTATGTATTTTTGAAATACCCTGACTAGTTTCGGATCTATCCGAGATCTTTAAATTAAAAAGTCAAATTGTTTTACTCTAGTGTAGGTACCAGAAAGTATTATATGTATGTACATATCAGCAAGTGTTAACAGATTAATAAAACCGAACTGATATTTATGCGAAATGTAGGTACCTGTATAAGTCAACCCTCATGTTATAGGAAACGTTCATGAATGATATTTAAAATGTAAATAAGTGGTATGTACATAGGTAGATTTTATGTAAAATGGCTAGTTATTACGCAAAATATTTATTTACTCAACTTAGAGTAGGTATGGTGTTCCGCAGCCAGTGCCTTTAAGAGTAAGATTTTGTCAGTGGGCACACCCTCTTGTTGCGGGAACATCTCGTGAAAAATTCATAACGTTAGGCAAAGTGGCAAAGATGATAGGATAAATTCAGACATTGTTATAAATTATAAGGTCTCGCAGCTTCTCATAACTAAATTGAGCGTTCCCTTTTTATAGGACATTTTGTAAAATTATACTTCGCTGCTCGGCATTTATTCATTTTTTTACGTTGCTGTAGGTACACTATGTAGCTTAAGTTAGTACCTAATAGACAGTCGACATGTATGAAAACAATATACGAAAATTGTTAGAAGGCGGTTACGCATTGAAATAACTATGTAGGTATACCTACTCGAATATTTATTGGTTCTTCATCGCCTTTCATAAAAATGTACAACATTACTCTGCAAAATAACCGATGTTACTGGTTAAGACACGAATGCGTTGTAGTGGGCGCCCTGTGCTGCAATATTCGTTTCTTTCTGGTTTAGTGCAATTTACAAGCGATAAAAAGGGACGGCCGGTGAAGTCTAGCGAGGGATACACCGTCGAATATTTTACACGCGACACGGCAAAAGTCACCAAGATTGAAATTTTCTATTAATTACTATTTTTATCGCTTTTCATGGCTGCTACGTTCACGAGAATACAAACAATATTTTATTTGTGTAAAACGAGAAGGTGATAACTTTGTGGATGCAAATGACACAGTATTAACCATATTAAAATACATATGATCATAGTAGATACACTATGCAATTACTTTCATTTACACTCCTCAAATACAGTTCTCTTTCAGTATATTATTTTCAGGGTAGGTAGGTTTTATATGCTCATTTATTTTTATCACTGGAATGAAAGCGATTCGAAGTCCCATAAAGGACCATTGACTTTGATGCGAAATGTATGCTAATGTCACATATAATTGACGGAACTTCCTCTAACATTTGATCATATAGATAGACGTTACGCGTAGTTACCGGCGGGGCTCATAAGAAATTCTAATAAAGAACGCCATGAAAAATTCAATAGGTCGTCGTCGGCCAAGGAGTCGCAGGGACGAAAGTGAAAAAAAAAACGAAAACAATAACGTAGGTTTAATTCAAAAATCAGTATTCAGAGTGCGATGTGGCTGTCCACAGCTGGGATATTTGGCAAGTAGATTGCACTTTACAACGTATATGGTGAGGTTTAAGTTTGACGGGTGGCGGTTCCGCAATTCTCTGTTTCTGACAACGACAAATAATTAAGAACATTTTAATTAACAACACTGCAAATGAATCGTTCGTCAAACGGATACGCAGTTATGCGGTCGAGTTATTTCTGTTCCAAGTACTGACGCCATTACGCTTAAAACTTACGATCATTCGAATCTTTAATAAATTAATTTCAATTTGCATACTTCGGTGCTTCGCATGCGAATGTACAGTTCAATTTAAATGTAATCTTTTAAATATATTGTAGTTAGAAGTCAATATATGCTCATAACAAATTTATTTGAGATATGGCGCGCTGATGTTGATTGATGCTAATGTCGAACGGGACCAGACCAGATATATCTTGACCATATAGGTCAAATACTGGCTGTTTTGGGAGTCAAAAGTCATCAAAACCTGCGTAGGTACGTATGTGAACTGAAAACGTAACTCGTAAGACGTGGGAATGTACACTCCTCTGCCTATCCCTTCGGGGATTATATGCGTTACGTTATGTTCAAGTAATAATAATCACATTTATGAACCCAAGAAGAAAAATCTCAATTTATCACTTGAACATAAAATCGCGTTCATCAAGTCTATTGACACATTTATCTATTCGGAGCGAGCGAGTCGGTCAATTACCTGAATAATAATCATATATACGCTCTAAGTACACATAGGTATGATCACCCTCTTGAGTAGGTAAATACCTACATATTAGTGAGCTGTAAATAACCTTCATACAAATACCTGTGTAATCTACTAATCTGATACTTGTATAAGTAACTAATATGTATTATTTTATGTGTTGCTTTAATAAATTCGTTTTTAAGTAGATATGCATGTCACGAGCTTTTCCTCCAAAAGTCGGGAATCTTATATAAATTCCCCTTTCTTCCCGAAAAGGAAAATTATTAGGCCCTTATCAAATCTCTAAGTGGATTATTGATAACAATAAAAATTGTTTGCCAATATACAGTAAGTAGGTTCATTTCAATACTTTTATAATCTGTAAATTAACTTATAGTGTATTCAGTTGTCTACGGTCGATTCTACTTGTTTCATGTCTACATTAATATGAAGGTATAAGAGTAGATATTAATTATCATTCGTAATCAATCAAGAGTATCAATCAATTAATTAATAAAGAGTACCTACATATGTATACACACACAAACACACACACACACACTCACACGCACATGTAGGTACATGTGTATATATATATATATATATATATATATATATATATATTACTTTATAAACAAACAATGATATTTAATAAACCCTTTCTACTTACCTATAGTAAAAAACCTTTCAAAGAAATATGAAAGAAATATTAGCAAAACGGTTCTGTTTAATAATGTTCTGAAAGCCCTTGTGTTTAAGATAACGCCTTTTATTTAAACAGTGAACATATTACATTTAAAAGTCAATGCCAAGAATTACTGAATTGCGAGTGAAGTGTATTTTACCATAAATTTTCGTGGGCCAGCAGAAGATGTTGCGTTCTCCATGATATTGTTAATTTTTAAAATGGCGATTCGTAACTTCTCATAGATATCCTTTAATAAGAACACGTACCAACCTTGTTATAATATGATAATTTGAATTTTCGTTACATCATCTTGATCCATGAAACTGCAATATCGATTAGTTCAAGTCGATCGTTTAAATTACTATAAAACAGCGATTGTATACCAAAGCAATGTATTCAGAAAGCCAAATCAATTTTTCTTTGTCCTGTTAACAATTGATACTAATAAAGATACGATGTTGCTAAATTAGTATCACACTCGCATTTTAATGCTTGCACAAAATGATAATTGTTAGACGCTCACCGCTAATTTAGTTAGTCTGGACTGAGCTGCACAGATGCTTGGAATTACAGTTTACGCAATAATACTTATTTGCAATTATTTGTATAATTCACATCAAATTTATTACCTAATAAGCATGCTTAATGAGCTGAATTAACAAATTTAGCTAATTTAAAGTGAAATTATTTTGAAATTATCACCGACTAGAGAATCGGTACGTTAATATTTTGTATCTACCGCCTCGGCTTAATCCACGTTGATACCTACCGAAGATCGCAAATCTGATTATCTGTTGCCTGATATTTCGAAATTAGTAGGTATTTACTTCATGTTGATCAAAAATACTTTTGCTATTATTTGATCTCTACCAATATATCGTAGAAAAAGTCTTTCTTTATGGATACTACGTAAAAACCAGTCAAAATCAATGGGGCAAAAATTGTCCATGTAAAACGTTATACACCTCATTAACACGAATGATATTTACCATTGCAACCGTTTTTAACTCCAGCTTTAATGCACCCATCTCGCATTAAAAACAGCCCAAAGATAAGAGCAAAGGCTAGACACAAAACAAGCAACCTACATAGCTATCTGGAGTCGTCGACCCCGCAAGGACGGAATCCGTCATCCGCCAGGTCAAGGTCACGACGGCTCATGTTGTCGCAAACGTCACACAGTATCTGCATCTGTGATCGTCTACTTTGATACCGGCACTGCACCGACACTACACCAATTTGAATCCTACAGCCCGGGAATAAGAAATATGTATCCGCTGTACATAAATAGTCGGTGCATTGACCTCGATTCGCTGGAATACTGCTTGCTTCGACGCTTTAAGATGTTACTTTCGTTGGATATTTTAATGTTTCATATGTTACGTGGCGGTATGGAATTCCGTTTTAGTATTTCCTTATTGCTCGAAAACGAATATTAAAATAGACTCGCTATAAAGATATTATACCGACATATATCACTCTTTACACGTAGTTTTGATTTAAGACTAGTGTCTATAACTTTATTTTATTTTAATTTATATTTTATTTCGACTTTTAACATACCTACCTACCTTTGTAAATTTAAATATAGAATTCAATTTCATAATCATCGTTCATCATTATCAGTCTATTTCCGTACACTGCTGGACGTAGGTCTTTCCAATAGCACACCACTGAGTTCGATCTTCAGCTTTTCGTATCCAAATGCGGCCAATTCAATTTAGGTGTCAGTATTTACGGATGAGATTGAAGTAAAGTAGTGTTTTCCTCCGTCGATAAAAACGAAAATTCATGTATCTGAACACTTCCATTAACTGAAACAGTAAGTGTACAAGGGTGTCATAATTAAACAAAGCTTTAAACATCACTGAGCACTCGAAAGGAAATCGATGTCAATAACCATAAATTGGCGATTTTAAATAAAAATTACAAATATATGGGTCTAATCTGTGGAGCTATCACATAAATAAAGGGAACAACAGATGCGCGTATCCCTCGACCCGGCCGCCATCTTCCTTCCAATTGTATAACAATAAATTGTAGAAAGAGAAAGAAAAAACGCTGAAATGATGTCGGCGGTACAAAGATACAGTTGTTAAGGCACAAGGTGGTCTTTAATTATACGATATGATAGAGCTTCATTAACCCGCGCTGAGTAATTTTGTTCATAATAAATAATTTTTGGCTTTACACTCATGCCTCCATCAGTTATGGAAACACAACTATCAGAACCGACTTCATTACTTTTTCTTTTGTTATCTGTTCCAAATGGTACCATTAGAAAATTAAATACGAACATAACATTTGCATATTACCACGAGTTCTTTGTGTGTGAGCCGAAACAATGTTTCTTAAACGTTATGCCTATTACGTATGCAGAGACGTAATACGAGACAAAAGTATGGTGTCTAAAAAGTTATTAATATAATCGCACAGAATACGTAATCCGAGCGTATTCAGTACAAAATCTCATTATAAGCCTTACAACGTTACATTAGTATGTTGGTAACGCTTAAGGAAACGAGTTCGCCCGGCGGGCGCACGGGCTGCCTTGTAAAACGAAATTGTTTTAGCTACACGCCTACTTATATTAAACACGAGAACAAACATATTCCAACATAACATATACCTACAAGTCCCTACAAACTGTTATAAGTTACTTTGTAATGTACTTAGGCAAAGTTGCGAACAGTGTTGGAGAGCGGTAGGTAGATACTGAGAATTGAACAGTCAAGGTATTTGCGTTACTTGTATGTTAGTTACTATGTAACTAATGAACTCTGTGATAAATGTTTATCCTGAAATGAATACCAATTATCTTCCCTATAAGTATTTCATAGATCTATTATATACCTATATAGGTTGGTACCTATAGGTGTATGATATTTCTCAAATACTAATATCAATAATATGTAAGTACCTACAATAATATGGTTTACTACAATAACTAATATATCGAAAGGAAACCTTTGAGTTCTCCAAAATACTCTTTAAAAAAATGTAAAGTTCCTAAATACTCACTGGGCTAGAGTGGCAAACAGTGGCCTCAAGTTTTGTTATATGGCCCGTCTCTAACAGTGGAACGATAAAAGGATCGGTGGTGACAATCATGATGATATCTTACTATTCTAAGAATTAATATACCTTGCAATATTGTATTAAATCGCAAGTTTATGGGACCTTTAAAAATCCTGAATACTCGGCTCTCACAAGCTTTAGGTATTTTAGACTTGGTCCTTCACTTTTATTGAAGCAGCAAATTTCCGCTCGGCAGAAGATCCAATATCCGGCTGAGTACATTCTGCTCTACGTTCTATTTAAGTATAAATAAATGCCTATAGGCACTTCAAATAAATGTGATCTTATTCTTAATCTTACATGGTAGGTATGTAGGTACATCGCATTATCTACAGAATGAGCTGCAAATTAATGCGCGAACTTCAGTTTCAGGAAACCATTTTAATTACGTATATTATTCGTAAATACTATAAAAATGATTATCAAAGGCGTTATTAAATACATAAATATAAAATAAATCAACTTAAGTATTGTATTTGGCTTTCGTTTAATTAAATGATAATGTTACCGACACCTACGCAAAAAGTATAGAGTTAAGTGCAAGATATATTTCACCATTCACGTTACGAGAGAACGCTTCTAACAAATTTAGGTATTAGAAATATTTAGTTATTTACCTAATTGAATTCTGAGATATGGTTTCAAACCTAATGTAATGTTTATTATTGTAAAATATTTACACCCCAAATTCATGTTCTTGCCTCGTAACGATGTCTAAGAATTTATCATCCTGCTAAGCGACAGAAATCAGCAGGCCATTAGAATATCTCCGCGCTTCGTCATTTATCACTCGAGATTTTAAACGTTCCCCTTGTGTGATTAGGGTGCATCTTAAAAGGATCCAAAGCGATAAGTTGGAGTGTAAGAATGCGGAGCGATCAGTATAGTCGCATGAAGCACGCTACAAACTTTCATTTACAGTAGACAAACGCTTATTACAATGTGGTAGATACTATATTTCCTCATTATACGGATATGTTAAAATTGTAAATTTAAAGCAATGGTGGACTGTCATGGCGGTGTGACGTCATTCGGCCAATGAGCACTCGGCCCGACGCGATTGCAGCGCCACAAGATGGCCGCCGTCGGCCGCTTGCCGCCGCCTCTTCTGTTTAGGCCTAAATGTCAAACAAGATTATTTCTTTACAGAATTCCGTCTGGTGTCTAAAGAGTCCAATACAAGTTTTAGTTTTTTCGCGTTTTCATTGTGATCTTAACAGAATGTGCAACTAGAAGTGCAATAACAGTTCGTTAGGTAAGTTTTTGAATAAGTAGATATAATTACCTACCATTTACTTACTTATTAACTTTTTTCAATGTAGAACTTAAAATCTTGTTGTTGAATAATGCATGTTACTTTAGTAATTTAAAAAAAACGATTTAACTCAGGTTTTAAAAAAATATATTTGTTCTATTTCATAATGGGGAGTATTGGGGAGTAGATACTTAAATTATATTTATTTTAAATCGGTTATCCATCTGCCTACTTCCTTTTAATATCAACAAAACTATTTAACCAATTTACCTACTGGTCGTAAAATATTTGGGGGTATTAAAAGCGCGATTTCTGTTAGGCATCAAGGCATTTTAACGAATATTTTATTTCCGTAACTTTTAATGCAATTAATAACTGACCTACATAAGATATATTCTTGTACCTTATAATTATATTTTTTTTCGTGTTACAGGTTTTATATTTTTATTTTAAATTAATTTTTTTGTCTGTTATCAGGAAATAAGTGTATATTTTGTTCTTTTACTTTGTTAATCGCCTTAAAAATAGCAGCACTTTATCCTAAGCTTTTGGTAAGCTTAATGTTTTTTAAACAGAAGTGTTAACTAACTTAGATAATTTAGTTACATGTAGGTATTAGCAAATATTTAGGTAATTAAATTACTAAATAATTGATTATATAGGTAGGTAGAGTAGTAGTTCTTATTTTATAAAGCTTTACATATATCTAAATTGTATGGAAATAATTATTTGTAATTAGTTTTAATAGATAGGTACTATTAAGTACCTACCTACCTACTACTACGGAAACCGTTTTTACCGTTGTGGATCTGTTTACAGTACCCACCTAATCCAAGCATTCTTCTTCGTTGTACAAATAGTAGGTACCACAGTCGCTTGCCATAAAAAAATGTAACACCACGCCTGTAATCCCCTAAGGGGTAGGCAGAGGAGTGCATGCCCATGGAATAAGTGGTGAGCATATGGCCATAAATTGCAGTTATTTACCAAATTTTTAACAATTGGTACATTTGTTTTAGAAATTGCTAGTATGTGATAGGTTCCGACACCAACATGCTTGTATGAAGAAAGTGAGGGATGTAGAAGTACCTACATCAGGTCTGATAAGATACCTAGAAATATTTGGTAGGTTCTTTGCGCTCTCTGTCAACCTAGGACTTAGCGTGATGTTATAATAAGAATAAGAGAAGTAGGACCCACTTTTTCAATGTTGACTTTAATTTTAGTAAACAAATACCGTTAAAACAGATTTTGAAAATTAACGTTTAAGAAATAAGAGAATAATGTACGAAGATCTCACAGAAACTTTAAAAAACAATCATTTCCAAGGTTTCAAGAGGAGGAAAGTCTAAAGGTGAAGCGTCGCCGTTAGTCACCTCAATCGTAACTCAATCGCCTCGAGATAAAATCGTTACAAACTGTAGGTTTCAATGAACCCATCGCCGCTCGGAGGTAGGCCAATTGTTCAGCATGTATGTATATACCGATGTAACTCCTCAGTTAGGGTGACACCTCACGAGACAAAGAAATCGCGTATCATTTATAATGCATTAGAATGTCTTAAGTTGTTTATTGCACAGGAGAACGCACAAACGAGATACTTGTCGGTAAGTGGTCACCATCCCCTGTGGATTTTTGCCACACTTGAAGCATCATCAACACGTTGCCAGGCTTTGCACTAGTAGGTGACAGTAATGCAATTATAATTGTAATGGAATTTGTAATTGTAAACTACATACAGTTAGTGTTTTTGTTTTTTTTATCAGCCGTGTATATTAATTATTATACACGTTCAATCGGTTGGCTTCCTGTAGAAAAAATAAATCATTCATAACTCCTTCAAATGAATAAAATTCCGATTACAAAATTTTACCTATGACATATACCTACGCATTATGATGTCATATTGTAGGGCATAGGTACAACTTAATAACAAAAAATATGAGATAAAGGCAATCTGTACTTCATTCAAGTACTTCAAGTGAGAGAGTCTTTGATCGTACTTACAACTAATTTTTAAGGCTTTCGCTTACCATCTCGTGTTGTACATTTTCAACCGCGATAGTTACCGGAAATAATCTTTTAAGGTTTGTAAGATTTTCGTGTTTATAATGCCAGGGTTTTAATTACAAGCACCTTTATTCAGTCAATTAGGTTGTTTTTAAACCAGCGGGCTCGCAACCGATAACAACATTTAGCTTCGTCCGATCCCAGCCTAATTCAAAGGTGGCAAAATGATTGCTGCAGTGTTGTGCAATTATATTGCATCAATTTATTGCTCTCGCTTCCACTCGCCATAACGAATACGAGATCAAAGGCACCCTTCAGAATGTTCGACGAAATTACTGCTGATATTAATGGTGGAGTCAGTTTGGCGTTGGATGTACTCTCGACGCATTATTTATTACTTAATACAGAGTTAAATTAACTGTTCGATTCGGTTGTGTAGTCAATGTAGTGTTCGTTCTCTTCAATCCTATAAGTAAATTCAGCTACTTAGCTTGACGAATCTTATTTCAACATATACGCTAATTGTCAGTGTAATATTACTTACATTAATACGTCAAACATCGATTAAGAATATAACGGTATTGTTATCCGACCAAATCGTATCTACATTCGCCAAAGTACCTTAAATAGCTTACAGTTTAAGTTTGTTATTCAATGAGCTATGTAAATATTTTATAATAACATATTAAAGCGCAGAAGTAAACTGTGAAGAGAATAACGCTAATGCGTTAAGTTATCTCTTCGTGTCTCCGTCTCCGATCAAATATCTATTCACCGTAATCAATTCCATATGCTTAATTAAATATCAACGGCATATTTCACTGTTAACTGCGTACTAGCGTCAACTCGATATAAACTTATAAATGTCAATTATAATAAGTAGTCCAAGTAATTAAATAGCTGACAATCACTTGGACATAAACATGTTTCAAGTTAGCCAATTAAGCTACTGGCAAGATAATACTATAAAACTTCTCGCGAGACCGCATTCGCTTGGAAACTATTTAACTTTGTTATATACACTATTAAATAGTTCTCGTTTATAATTAAAATACATTGGTCTTAACTTAAATTTTTAAATTTAACAAAATTAATCATATACGAAATATCTAAATTTGTATCTAAAGAGTGTCTTAAATTGTCTTAAGGTCTTATTGTCATACTTAATATTAGCAATTTCTACAGACACGTACAAGCGTCGTATTTCTATCACACACAAATTCATCATCTCACACACATTTACATCTTACACACACATGTGTAGATAAAAACACAATTTGATGCTACGCACACATCTCTACAGTAATAGATGTAACGATTCGCAAATAAATCTTAATTTTTTGTTACAGACCGCCCCATCAAGGGAGGTACGTTGTCCGTAGTACCACCCAATTTTTTTTCGACCCCTGCCCCTTGTTGCAGCCCCTGCTCTCCTCAGTCGATGGTCTGTCCCAATGCGCTTATGGTCCCAACATTTATAAAAGCACACAGGAATTAGTAGATAATAACCGGAATATTTTGGAATTTTCATGAGTAAAGTCAGTGTTGGTGCCTGTATCGGTAGGTAACTGTTTATATTGAAAGTCTAAATAATATATAACATTAATTTCAAAATAAAATCATTATTTGCATACCTAATAAATTTAATTTTTTTTTTGTATTCCTGTTAGATACTGTAAATTAGAATTATATGTTACTGTAAATTAGATGTAATTAATTACTGTAAATTAAAATACTATTAAAAGACGAAATGGCGACTAACACGTGCTAATTATCGCACCCTAGACTAGATATGTAAATTTTAAAATTAATTACTTTGAACATCTATGTTTTTATAAATACCATGGTTTTAAAATTGTCATGGCTATAAAAGTGTTTGTATGTTTAACTCGTATGTTTATGGGGAGTAGGTACGACCCACGTTAAGTCGTTCCTATTGTTTATCACTGTTTACATTAATACAGTGTCTCCAAAAGCAATTTTTCCATCAGACTCATAATATTTTTCGGATATTTTAATTCTCTTTCCCTTTGCGGCTAATGTATATCTACCTACATTATATTCTTTTCAAATGAAACAAATTATTAATAAACAATTATCTTGTTTGAAGAAAAGCCAAGTAGGTAGGTACCTACTTATTACTAATTAAAGTTAAAAGTAAATTCAAAAACGTTGCATTCAGTTTTTTGCTACTATAATCTAGGTCCTTATGAGTTATCGGCAATTAAATTACACTCTTTATGCGGCACTGATGACTTAAAATCGGGTATTTGCAGTCAACACAGGAGCCGACAGCCTCTGAATTTAAGTACACCGGTATCTGTTGATAAAAATAGTCCATTTGCGAGACATCTGCGGTCATCCATTCAGCTACTCACTCTATATCAAAGGATACATTAATAAATAGCAAATATAGTTATATAAAAACAGTGCCTTACGAGTAAACCCGTTACCTTTACTCGGTCGTGCTTAATGTATCCGCCAAAAAACGAAGGTTACTACCTACATCTGCTTACGTGCCCTGATTTAACTATGAACAATTTTTACTAATGAAGTTACATGTACCTATATTATTAGATACGTATAATTGAAAATTGTACTGCTAAATTATAACTACATGTAGTTACTGTTGACGAGTTGCAGAATATTTGTTATTCGTCGCTGATCAATAATTAATCGGTGGATTAACTTTTAAAACTAAATGAACATATCCTCACACTTTTTATCTTTCACTCTGGCCAAGTGAAGGATGTGAGACAACTCGTCCATATGATGTTATTTTAACTTTATTATATAAGTAAATGAGAAGGTCGTTGCTGCAGTTTCTGAATAGTTATTTTATATTCAATCATCCTTCAGATCAGTTACAGGTATACAGGCCGCCGTGCAAGAATAGACACCCAACTCCGTCCGTGACACGCAACTCTTCATTACACAAATATGCTTTGGTAAAATAAAATATACAAATAAATAGACTGTCTCGTTAGTCCAGTGGTTGCAAGCGCGACTGCCGATCGGGACGTTCTAGATTAAAATCCTGGGTCGGGTACTGTTGGATACTTCTAATTTAAAAATTCTAGCAGTGACTCGTACTCTGGATCCGTGCCCGGTGTATGGCAATAGGTTCACCACCTATTCCATGGGACTTAAACTTAGCTGTGTAGGTACTTACTTCGGGGATTACAGGCATGATGTTACTCTTTTTTTTCTACAAGAATTGTAGAATTGAAGGAATTAAATTTTAACAGTAATTAAATTAAGAATTGTAGAATTAAAAAACTTCTAGAAGCATCTACATACGTATATACAACCGTACTATATTGGAATTTTATATCATATTTTATCCTTTATACGTACTAATAGAACGATATAAGTACAATAATAGACCGTATTCGAAATAAATCAAACAAATTTTACAAAGTGTAAATAAAAACACAACGGTATGATGTATAGATTTTATTAATACATTAAAATAAAATAAACGATGTTTAAAACATATTATTTTCTAGCGTGCTCCACAGTATTTTTATAAAAAAACACAAATCTTCATAGATTTACTTAGAAACATATTGCTGAGAAAAACACCTGTTTTCTTCACGATATATTTTATTATATTATTGTGTTATATATTAGCGCAAAGTAAAATATATGAGAAAGCAAATGAAATAAATATTATTACAAATACAATTGAGCTTATTAAAAGATCTTTAGAAAATATTTAATATGTCGTTCCAGTAGCCATTTTTTGTGAGATCTAAAGTAACTATAATAGTTTATTCGTTTCACTTCATAAGAAATGTTTCATGAATAATAAAAGTATAATAGAGTCCGCAGATTAATGTAGATGTACGATTACACAGTTTTAGACAAACGAACTGTAGCTCTAAATATAACATTTATTTAAATAGTTAGGGATTTTTGTGGGTACAGATAATAACAATAGTCATTTAGATCTATTTTACCAACACCAAAAATACTTTGCAACTTACATGATGAATGGCAATTTTAGATATTATTTTCATCATATTTTCCTACACGCTATCAAGGATATAACGTGTGCGTATCTACGAAAAATGAAGGTTGCGATACAATCTACATTTCAGCGAGAAAAACAGGTGGCCCAGGTTTGTGCCGCCTAAGTAATATCGACGTTTTTATCAGCCCTTTATGTTGCTCTACAGCATTAGGCCCGTAATACCGTAGGTATGTACGTACAAAGTGAC
>DWME01000809.1:0-29503 GCA_018244795.1 Parelbella ahira ahira
CTTCCACAGAAAACAGTGACAACATTTAATGGAAGATAGCAGTTATAAGACTTAAGATTTGTAATAGTTTTAATATGTAGGGCTGAATCTGAAAATGCCACATCCAAATTATTAATGTATTGACAGGCAACAAATTTGATATGTAGATTTAAGAGAATATTATATATGGTACAATTAAAGATATATATATATATATATATATATATATATATATACACACACACACACACACACATATACAATAATATTAGTTATAATATCAAATTATATTTATTTAATTTAATTTATTTAATTCTGATGAATTCATGTTAACTAAATGAAAATATCTATGATTTTTTTAATTATTACATATCTATTGTCTAAGCTCACACAATGCTTCTTTGAGGATGAACTAATAAATTAAATAAATATATTAAAATGTTAACATCTAGAAGTTGCTAGATTGGTGTAAACGTCAAAATAACCTTTAAATATTTGCATCATAGAAACATAAATATAACCAAGCATTCGGTTGACATCAGATAACTGAATACCACAATAATATGTAAACAAACCCACGTAAGTGTATTATTACCGCGCAGAGTGGCCTTCCGCCTTCCGTGGCTGTTAATTATGTTATCATAAAAGGAAACGACGGGTACCTCAAGGCGAGCGCGAAGAATTGCAACTGATTGTGAAGAAAAAATGAAAAACTCACCAACTGCCACTTTGATTTCCGTGTGGGGTCCGCTATAGTGATCAACAACCTATGTATCATCTGGATAGTGCCTTCGTAGTAAACCAGCGCGGGTTCATAATTTCCCATCAGAGCCATTTCTCTCGCCAGCTTCGTGTTCTCGCAAATTTCACCAACAGAAACTGCCATTATTGTCATTCCCGCTGCGTACATGTAACGATCCCTGCCCAAAAATTATACTTTTTCCACTCAGGAGACGGGCCGATTCGCGTGTGACATCCACCAACGATCCAAAAGCACTTCTTATTTTAAAAATTCCAAAAACATCTCCATCGCACTAGTGATTTTGGAAGGATCCAAAAGAATGCGGTATTTTCTCTGACAAATCTCTATGTCATCTTTAAAGGATTGTTTAAAAATTTATGAACATATTATAGAGACAAAACAAACTTATAAATTTTTGGTCGGTGGGCCACAAGTCAAGTCCACAATCACAAACTGACTGCAGGATTGGTGTTGTCATCATTTCAAACTTGACATTCCACAGATTATACTAAATACCCAACACGGATAAATCCTAATATATTTCCATTTATTTAATATTTATTTAATATTTTCCTTTCAACAAAATCTAAGATTATCTTATTATCGTTCATAAGCTAGGTATATTATGATGAATGCTTATTGTTATCTATAGACAACTAATTTCTTACCACAAAACTATGGAAGATAGAAATAAGGAAAAGTAAAAAAGTCTAGCTCTAAGCAAAAATAATAGTAAATTTACCACAATAGTGCTAGAGGGTCATTCCTAAAATGTGACGAACTGTGATCAAGGGGGTTAAAAAAATCACTAAATTCCTGTAAAGTAATTTTTGGATGGCCCCTAGCCGTCAAACTGGGTATAATGAGAATTTCTCAGTTAAATACGAAGTAAGTGTCATCATCATCATCACTATCGTTAACATTATTATTATCATCATTATCATCATTATCATCATCATCATCATCATCAGCCTATCTCAGTCCACTGCTGGACACAGGCCGGAGTTAAGTAAACCTCAATTATTGACATCCAAAATAATTGAGTAAATCCAATTATCTTAACTCTCGGCACTTTCTTTAAAACTTAACAGATTGTGACGGACACTTTTTCATACACGAAATAATTTTTTCCTACCTCTGTCCTCCATGTTTAGAATAAAGAATCATACCATTGGGGAAAAATGTATTAAGAGTGGGATTAATATGAGATATAAATCCTATCCATTAATATTACAAATGCGAAAGTTTGTGCGTATGTTTGTTACTCTTTCACGAAAAAACTACTGGACGGATTTGGATGAAACTTTACATTAATGTAGTTTATAAGTTGAACATATAGGCTACAATTTGTAATAATTTTATGTAACTTTAGTCGTAATAGGTATAACGATACATATCAATTAAGACGGAAAAACATCTGGCCTCTGAGAGCTATCTTGGCGTACGCTGCCTAAACCATTGGAGTTACACAAAGATGATGTACCGTAGGATTGTTCGTCGTGAATAGTTCTAAATAAAAGTTCGGGACAGCTTATATCTACCTTTTATGTGGAAACCACTATGACCAAAATTGTGAACCATAAATTTAATTAAATTAGATACTATTTTATAATGTACATTTTAGTATATTTATCAAAGTCAATACATTTGTCGCTAAGCAGTTCATGTAGATAAACTTTGTCTTTCACACGAAGTTATTTGGGCGAATAGTTTAAGAGATCACGATATGATTGACTTGAATGGAGCGCCATAGAGCGCCTAATAGGCGCGGCGCACGACGCGGGGGCGGAGGGGTGATGCAGTCCAAGCAATGGCGCGTCATCGCCGAGTGCGCGACCCGAACGCGGACAGAGTACATCGGTGGTTGTGGTCTCTATGCATTTATAACATTCTGTCACGAAACTTAATTTAGCAGACCGAATTCCACGCGAGCGAAGCGGCGTGCAAAAGCTAGTAAAATATAATGCAGAAATTAAAACAACTTTTAACAATAAACATTTTAATGGTATTCCTAAATATTATACATTTTACGAAATATAAATACAATCTTCAGTTTCAATGTAGTACGACTATTTACATCAACATTATTTCAGTACCTAGAGCTTTTGTCTTCTGCCAATTTCTTCGTAAAATATTTATATAACATAGAATTGTATTACTATTTCTTCTTTCATTAAATAAAAATATTTAAAATGTAATTTAATCATAGAACCCTATATAATATGTAATCAAAATAAAGAAACAATACCCCTTTTCAGCCTCTTACAAATTTAAGAATATACTAACCAGAGATGCAATGTGAGTATATCTCAGTAAAATAAAAATACACTTAAATAAACGTAACTACGTAATTCTCATATTAAAAACATGGCTGTTTGAGACAGCTGCGGTAATTTCTTAATATACACATAAAGATCCACATTGAAAAGATGTCTTATTTTTTAACAATATATGAAGTCATTTTAGCGTAATTCTAACATCTTCACGCTGGACGCAAATATGGATTTATCTGTGACGTTCGTTTTTATTTAACCACAAATTTACATTAGCATTCTGACAGCATATAAACACATTTATGGCGCGAAAGCCGCTTTACGAACACTTAAATCTATTAGAAAAAAACATGTAAAAATAACAGATAAAAACTACAACCATGCACCCCATTTTTATCTATAATACAGAACCACATAACATCTGAATATATATGCTAAGAAACAAAATATACAATGAAAAGATATAAGAAATCTGGTGTAGAATTGTCTAATTTCAGCACCTCGTAACATGTACAACTTAATGATAACAAAAAAAGTAATTGGAAAGGACAAGATATAGACTAGGCATTATATCATTGTGGTGTTGAAACAATATGGCCTTTATTCACTTTGTAAAAGCAAAACAGCTTATAGAAAGTAAATAGAGAAAAACAAACAACCTCTACACTTTAGATTAAACCAAAAAAAAGGCTTGCAGAGACATATACAACTATTTGAAAAAATTATGAATGTACTTTTTAAAGAGTTATCGCATGTATTTACTTTTTATTAAGAAAAAATTTTTTTTGCAATACTTCAGATATTATCGTTAGTAATAAATTATTAGAACATATACATATATAGCATGTTATATATTATTTTACTTTGATTTTTTAACTTATTCAGATAGAGCTATGCAAAGCAATATACGTATATCTCATTCTCACGATGATGCTTCTATTTTTTTATTGTGGTATATGTCTTTCGGTACAATATTCCAAATGGGTGTGAGAGTCCAAAAATGTTTATACGATGCAAGCGAGCTAATGATTTTGGTCTAATCTAAACATTACATACAAAACATTTATTTCCTAATATATACATAGTAACAATTGAGTAATTTTTTACATGATTCATTTAGCATATAAGTAAAAAAATTTTAAACATGAGCTATAATGTATTATATGGGAAAAACAAGCGGGACAGAAGACCCTACAATCATCAAACTTCCAACCGTCATATAACACCACATCATTTTGTAAAACAATAAAGTATATAGCTACTGGAAGTAAATAATAAATGACAGCAAACATTGCAAAAATAATAGTGAAAGATGTTTCTTTCACTATTATTTTATTACAGAATGGAGACGCTACCATTGAGTTATTATTCCGTGAATTTGATAACAGGTCTTTATTGCATGACATGAACACGGAAAGTTCGTTTTCTATATTTATTCACCTTCGTGCTTAAATAAGTGGAATATATGGACAATGATGAATCCACGACAGCTTGACTACGCTCTACTAAATAGTAGAGCCCTAACAAAAAATTGTCGAATTTTCAAAGTCCTGGATTCGCATTACTATAAGTTGGATATTTTAGTGGAGTGCATAATTCCGTGGATCAAAAAAATTGCTGTCTAATTGCCATTCTCGCCCCTTGTGCCTTGCCCATGTGAAGGGGTATAATATATTCTTTTAAAATAATGCCAGAATAAGCCCCACACACTAATAAATTGCAATCCAATAATGAATTTTTCAGAATCGATAGTTCTTTACAAGATTCAAGCTAGAGTAAATTGAATAACATGCAAAAATATTTACCAAAATACATGTAATGTCATACCTTGTTTTCAGATTCCACAATTTTTAATGCTTAGGTATCAGTTCATCATCACTGAATAGAAAATTATTAATCATTTATCTTTTATACAATATCTGAATGATAAGGTTATATTTGGTATATTATATGATCCATAAGAAACATTAACATATAAATAACATGTTGCATAAACTGGAATAGCACTTCAATACCAAGTAAATGAGCTAATCATTATACCTATATGATAATAAAGTATGTTCATTGATTATTTTTTTCCCTTCCATAAAGTGGTGTGGCTATCAACACCATAAATTTTTCGAATTTTCGAGTGAATTTCCAAGAATAATTTCTCATACGGATCATCAAAATAAGTGAGAGTGATATTTAGTACAGTTTAAAGACATCCGTTTATCACAACAATTTGGTCTTAGACGTTTCCCATGTACAATTACGAAGGATGAATATAGAATATGTATTCACAATAAATATATATCAATCATAAATAGGTATATAGAATAGAATAATTCAAAAGCGACTGATGTCAAAGGCAATTGAAAGAAACAATTAACTTGTACCTAACTTGTTATTGATATTATTTTTTAACGAAGTCAAAACGAAATTAGCTCGCCTCCCACACGTGCCTTTGTTCACATATTTCGGATTAAAAAACACTCATTTTTACTTCGAAAAGTTTAAACATTTTAATTTTTATAAAATAAAAACGGTTGCCAGTGTCAAAATAGGTATAACGCCATCTAGTATTCTAACAAAGAATTACGTACTCTGACATTTTAGTTGTCAATACTTAAACTTGTAGAAATGTTACTGCAGAAAATATTTATCGCTCAGTTCTGTAAATATTTACATATGGTTATATATGTACCGGATAAACTCACCATCTTTTAAGGATGGTTCAATAATATCTGACCTGTACGAGGTCCTTCTTCATAGGGTTCCGCTGATTGCAGCGAGGTGTCGCCATATAATCATGTGTTTAAACACTCACGAGACATTTAATGGTGACATAATTACAAATTATCTGACATTAGTCGCTCCTAAGTACATAATCGTAACTGTGCTAAAACGTAATTCAGTGAATGTTGTTACATATCTCAAACTTCGATGTAGACCATAAAAACGATACATATATTGTTTAACTACAACTTAATTTACCCGCCATGACTCAGTCGTTTGCTACCGTTTTACTTAGATGTAATACTATTTATGTCGAATTATTTACTTAATCAGTATGGTTATATAAATATCTGATATTTAAAGCAATCCAGTTTCCAGCAGCAAGCCAAACTTCAAGCTGCCAAGATTTTCCGTCTAACATTGAGTGAGGATATCAGATGGTTGCTAGGATGAAACACGAATGAAATATATGACGAAATTATGAACCGTTAACAACGTATTATATTTATGAGCAAAAGCTATCAAAAGCTATATTGTGAATATTTTCCGTCAGTTTAATTTAAGCATTTCTTACAGATGGGATTGGAGGAATATTTAGCTTCAGATTTACCGCAGTGGTAGATTAATGTGGTGACTAGCAATTATACAGTATAAATACTGTTATATTTTTAATATAGATATAGTTTTTGAATAAAATCACCTCGTAACATAATGTTTTAAATGAAACTATATATTTAATAACTTATAACATAACAATATAACTTTATAACTGTATATAACTTTTGCTCAAAAATATACAATAAAGCATATAATAGCATTTCTTACATATTTATCAGCACGATTTAAACATTTGTAGCAAGCTCTCGAAGCCGTTTAACACTCTATAGGGTTTATATCCACAGTGCTTACATTACATAATCTTAGAAAAGCGTCAAACAAAATATAATTATGTTAGTTATATACAATGAGAATATGAACAACACGCACACATATTATAAAGAACGCCACTGATTGGACATTCACGAATGCACACAGCTAAACACTGTTTATGATTGGACATATTTTATACCAGCGTTGTGTTCGGTGCACAGCTTACGTGATACAATACATCGATTATCGAGACGGCTATACGATTCCCGGCTAAATCGATACGTACACAACTTAAGCAACATCATTATAAGCGCCTGTAGAGAGCCAATTGTGGACTGAGAATATAAGTACTAAACATACTTCGATGCTTCCATACGCACGATTAATAAACAGCTCGCTGGCAACACTTATAAATCGATATCCAAATATAAGCAAATTCATATCAGTATCACTTGACGGTTAAAGAGCTATCTATATACTTGTGTAGTTGAGATTACGATCACGTGGTGTCAATGTATTCTTTGGGCGCAGGAGCCAGGACATGTACTTGCTTGGCCTTGTCTGCGTGGTACACTTGTCCCGGACTGAACGGCTCCAGCCTAGGATGTGCTGATATATCTTTCTTTGGATCTGAAAATTACAAATTAAATATTATCGAGTTAAAAGGCGCTTAGTTTCACATTTCTTATCTTGTATTTTGGAGATGATAGCCTGGCGGATTGGATTTCAGTCTCCCACTGCCGCGATTTGTGGTTATAATCCGTAGTAAGCACCCGTTAATTTATATCCATATATATTTAGATACAGAGATGGTAATGGCCAGGGTTGTTCACTGTCTACCCGTATAAGAACCGGCGGAAATATTTACCTTTGGTATTGGCAGCGATGTACTTGGAGAGTCGCACAGTTGGCAGCGGCAGGAAGCCCGCGATGAGAGGCATCACGTCCAACGTGACACATTGAGGCTCAGCCGAGTTAGTTTCCATTGTTATTACACCTATACAATAGAATATAAATAGTCTAGTCTTTGGTGCATCTCAACCAAAGACTATTGATGACTGACCTGGATCATATGACTGAGCAACAAATATTTAAATTGGTTGCTGGAAATATATTACATGTTATGAGATTTATCTTTCCATATTCCATGTCAATGTTAACTTTGTATAATTGGGACGTCCTGGGTTCAAATCCCCGGTCGGGTACTATTGGACTTTTCTAACTTAAAATTTCTAGTAGGGACTCGGAGTCGGGATCTGTGACCGGTGTATGGCAATAGGCTCACCACTTATTCCATTGGGACTTAAACAAAACTGGTGAAACGTGGGAGTGCACTAAACTCCCCTGCCTATCTCAACGGGATTGCAGGCGTGATGTTACTATTTTTTTACGTTTACTATACATATATCCATACATTACCAGCTGTGCGGCCTAACACTGCCCACATCGTCTGGTCGGCCAGCACTTCATACATGAGGGATGTGTGTTCGGTTTCATTCACCTGTAAAAAGAAACTATTATTGATAATAATAACATTTTATATCATGTCATGGGTCCTCTTTTAGAATAAGAAGTTTTAAGACCACAATATTGGCATGCTGATAAAATGCAAGTTAGCTATTTGAATAATTCTCATTTAACAATAATGAAAGGTTAATTAAAGTTACTCCAACACTACATAACTAAGTACGGTGAAGTACACTGCTGACCTGTAGATTTGTATGTGTATAGGCAGTATAATGAATGAAATTCATTATTATTATATATGCTCACTAGATCCTTTACGGTGTACGCACAGAGCGACAAGTGGCAAATACCTGTATCCTTACAGACCTGACTTGCTTCTCTTCCATGCATCACTTTTTTCACACTCGCGCGCCAGTTACAGAACTTTCGTTTACAAAATTTAATTAAAATTATCCGTAAGAGTAGTTTCACACTTACCCTCTGCACATTGAGCTGTAAGCAACAAACTTGCGACGCTCGACAGAAGTCAGAACCCTTCCCCGGCTCTAACTTCGTCCGTATCACAAACAGGGTGGTGTAATCTTGTATATCGAACGGGCACGTGAAAGCTCGGGGAGGAG
The DNA here is from genome assembly GCA_018244795.1 of Parelbella ahira ahira. Classification (NCBI taxonomy): domain Eukaryota; kingdom Metazoa; phylum Arthropoda; class Insecta; order Lepidoptera; family Hesperiidae; genus Parelbella; species Parelbella ahira. Next base: position 8,670 of record DWME01000809.1, read on the forward strand.
AGGGGTGTAGTGCACTGAGAACGTCGCCTTCATTGGGACCGCTTTCACCAGCGGATCCTGCAGGAGCTCCCACATGAAGGACGCTATCGTGCCATCTGATGCCACAATCTGGAATATGTTGTAAATTCTTAAAAAATATAACACATCATGATGACTAATGCGCTTTAACATTCATATGTAGTATTCACGCGAAGTATACATCAAATACAAATGCTTCATACAGTTCAGTATGTTTTGTGGATTAGTTGAATTAGAACTCACCATATCCCCAGCATTCCTCGGGTTCAAGTCTGATACTGTGATGTTAGCGTCACACTCCAACTTGGCTTCTGTCAGCTTGAACTGGATGAAGTGGGCCACGGTGGACTTGAGAGTGACATTCACGAACTTGCGGATGTTCGATGTGAGGAGACGCCACGACGCGACCATTGGTGGGGAGAAGTGGAGAGGGACTTCCATTGCTGTTTCCCAACTGGGGTAGTTTATCCATACCTGTCAGAATACAACTGTTTGCATACCATCTAACGATCCATCAGTCTTTACCGTTGAACATAGACCTCAAATCTGCACAACTCCATCCGGTCTGTGTCCTTTTGGATTCCAGTTGCAACATAAGCAAGTTTGTGTTGAAATTATTTATTTGTATTTGAGATTGCCAGTACTTCGCCCACTTGTACTGCAGCAGCATAGTGTAGTATGGTCCAGGCGTTAATCAATCAAGCAAAAGGTCGATGCCCAGCAGTGGGCTATAAAAAAGGATTGTAGTACAGTGGTTGGAAAACAATATTTGTATGTACTCTTTATTGCATACCATATACAGGCATAACAAAGGGCGAACTTAATGCCTAGTGGCATTCTCCACCAATCAACCCTTGGTGAATACTTGACCATGAATATATTTTTTTATCGTACGATAAGCTAGCATTTGGCCGCGATCTTGCCCGATGGAAAACGCGGATGCATCCTAAAATATGAAGACAGGTGCAAAACCAATGAAAAACAGATGAATATTAAGAAGAACATTAAAAACATAAATACTTACAGTATGCTCAAAACTCTTCTCTCTCCTCACTTGCAGGTTGGCGAACAACCGCAGCGGTACCTTGGTGGTGCTGAACGGCTCAGTGGATGGTATCGGGATGGTCAACTCTCGCACCATAGGTGACTCGTCATCTGCAAGCCGGATGGACAGGCCCGCCGACGTTTTGAGGACTATCGCAGTGTTCTGGCGAAAGAGAGATTTTTCATATCAGGTCACATCGTACTACTACTAAAGGATTCTTAATAATTTTATCATATCTATCGTACCTATAATTACTAGAAATTCTTCAGTATTAGGAATATCTCTAAGTATCTATTAAAAGATAGCTACAAAGATCAAGTGTAGGTATATATTGAAAGTGTTAACGAAAATAGTTTGCTGTAAAACGATTAAAGCGTGGTATATAATATTTACGATTTGAAGGAACAAATTGAAAGTTACACACATATATCAGTTATTGAATAGAGCTTAAAAAACATACAAAGGAAAGTAATGAATACAAAAAATATAAAAAGAAAAAACTAAATAAAACTGGCAACATAACGATAATCAAAAAATATTTATTAGTTAGAAACACACCAACCTCTTGTATACGCGAACTGCCGCTGGTCACCACCAGCTCCATGTCATGCTCCAGGCCCGCCACCAGGTCCTTCTTCGGCTCCACTTTGTTCAAGTACACGTTTACACCCTGCGTCACTACTTGGTATCCGACTTTCGTGCTGATCAGGGCATTCGATAGAAACTCTAATTTCCCCTCAACGAGTAACGAGACTTGGCCAAGTTTGAATACCCCACATTTATCAGCGATGCACTCCAAACATATATCATTTAAGCCCGGCTGCAATACTGCAATGGCGCATGTCAAGGAGCACTCATAGCTATTCCTCGTAGTAACTGAAGGTTTTCTATATTTGCTGCTGTCCGACCGCTTCAAGGTCACCTTTGGATTTTCGCTTTCAACCGTCGCCTTTTGTAAACTCTTGTCTTCCTTGTAGTGCAGTTTGGACGTAATGTGCATTGGGTTCAGCAGCGGACTCTTGGGTTTTAAGTCGTCTAATCTTACACTGTAATATTCGAATAAGTATGAAGAGGTAAAAAATCCTAAAAACTCGCTTATATATGTACACAAAAATAAAGCATTAAACAGATGGAGATAGATTTATACGTATGAATTCTCGTGTGAGTGAAATATTAGACAGTGTTCGTTAGAGCATACCAATAATCTCTCAGACACATTGTATAGTGGCATCAAACTCTTTTAATAGCTTACTACTGAGAAGATTAAGTTCACATTAGTAAATAAATAATATTTATAAAGTTATAGTGGAGACAACTAAAAATGGGTTCTTTGAAAATAGCAGGCTTTAAATAACAATAATAAATCTATATATTTACTTCCTTTTGACAAAATAAACATACCTAGAAAATAGATGATTAGGTTCATTATCCTGAACTAAATCGCTTCCTAATTTTTTCGGCGAACTTGTCTGTGTGCCTAAAGTGCTGTTTAAGTTTAGATCAGTCTTATAGCTTTTGACCGGTGTACGTTTTTCCGTTTGTTTGTCCTCTTTATACATCTCTATGCTTATCGCCGCTTGAGTACACGTCACTTCCGTTGGTAAGTAGCTCTCAACAACCAAGCGACATTGGACCTTATTCTCTGTGATATAAATACCACGTTCGGACGGCACTAGTGTCACTGAGACTATTTTGAAGCAGTCGTTTAGCTCTGTCAGCACTGACTCCTGCTTATCCGCGAGACTGACTCTGATCGACTTCATCATCTCCTCGAAATAGAACTTCCTGACTAGTATCTCTAATTCGGCAGTGCTTGCTATTCTCGCGGAGAGTTTTGTGTACCTGAAAAGTATTTATAGAATCTTAGTATTTTGCCATACCTAAGAAAAGCCTGGCGACTAGTGTCCTCAGCTTGTGGAAAATATTGGCAAACTAACAGATCGAATCTTTGAAAATGGACAGTTGTAAAATGCAAATTGGTACAGAAAGCGGGGAAGAGAATGAGAAAGAGACAAAGCACAACAAAGAGATAAATATTTTATACGGAATAATAGTTCTTTTATTAATTAGTTTTTTGTGCCGGTATAAAATTTGGATATTTATTACTTTTCATTTCGTATAAGCCACTTACTCGATTAGATGATATTTATTTAAAGGCGCACATCATAAATATAATGTATGAATAGTAAACAATATCTACCTATCAACGTCATTCATTTTCTTGGCTGCGGCGACCAGTTCGAGCCTGGTCTGCGCGGCCAAGTCCCGCCAGCCCTCCTCCTCGTACGAGCGCAACGCGTCCATCAGGAACACCACCGCCTTACCCGTCTCGCCCAGTTCAGAGTAGAACGCTGCCAGATCCCGACCTATTTGTCGGGCGAACCTGGTCAAGGGCAACATAATACACACATGTTGTGTTTATCATATTTTGACTAAAAAATAAACCATCTAAATTATTTTTAATATATACCTTAATCTGCCAATATGTTTGTAAGTGCCCATGGCCAGTTCAGCCAGCTCGAGGTAGTACTGCTGGAAGCTGGTTTTGCTACAAAGCGCCTCCTTCAGCCTGTCCGTTGGCGTCTGCTGGTTGTTGGGTTCACTGTCTCCCATGCCCGCCGACAGCATCACTACCAAATGCAGTTGCTCTGACGTGGGCTCCGGGGAGCCGGGCAGCAAGCCGCAGAGCTTGCCCAGCTCATGCAGCTGTTATGAATCAGATATGTCCATTACAGTACGAATAGTACAAACAGAATTTATGCAAAATGTTTTTATTTTATTTAATCTAATGTTTTACATATAACCCGAAAATAGTAGCTGGGTAGGCATCGGATTCTACTCTCAATGAATCTTTAAACAAATTTTTATCAAGAAAGAGGTACGTCTTATTTGAGACCAACACCGCCATAGTAGAAGAGTCAATTCTAAAACATTTGTCTATCAGTGTTTTCTAGAACTAAATTAATGAGATGCTTAACATAGCAAGAACAATTCACAACCTACCTCCTCCACAAGATAGAATAACATACACATATGTATAACTCAGTATGCAATAAAGCTATCAACATCGACATCACTTTCGTGCACATACACCCTCACCTTATCCTTTGCGTTGTGCAGTAACGGCGCTTGCATATTAGTGCACTGTTCCATTGCACTATTGGTCGCGGACAGTCTCTCACACGCACGTAGCGTCTCCGCGCACGCCAGGTGCGCCCAGCACGCCGCCGCGCCTTCCACCGAGCTAGCGTTGAGCAGGGTCAACTCTACGAGAGTATTGTGAACCGTTGCTAGACAACGCGACGCTATCTGGAAGATATAGTGTGATTATTTGAAATAATAATAATGTTGGCCCTTACCCAGCAGAGACGGCGAGAGTGCGAAAGTATGTAGCAGGAATCTCACGATTGCAAAATCAATTAAAGAGAAATTTAAATCGTAATGTTGTGAGTGTACATTAAGTCATATGCAAATCGCTGCTAGAATTAAATAGAATAAAATTTTAGAAATCTGAAAGTAAGATTATTTGAGTTTTGTTATAAGAGAGAGTATACATATAAGAGACGAATACAAGCGTTGTCATTTTCCAAACCCAAGACTTTTTGAATAGGCAAAATGTTTGCTTCAAGCGTGTGCATTTTGTAATGAAGGAAAGAATCACAAGTGTCCCAGGATAAAGTTTTTTTTTTTGTCTCTTGCTTTCTTTCATACCTCACAATATCTATATAAGTTATTTTGTCCTGTATAAGAACATAGTGAATTTCATAAAATAATCCTTTTTGTAGAATATGTTATACATATGTTTTGTAGAATATGTTACACTATTCTGAAACACAATAAGAAGCTGAATAACATAGAAAACAAAGTAACAAACAAACTTTTACACCCCACTGCACATGGTCATCTAACTCTTATCCATCCAATTAGGAAACGAAGTAAGCCTAAATTCAAAAGTTGTCTGTCATAGCGAGTTTTGCTACAACATCTATACTCTATCCACCAGCCTTAATAAGTGCACTGTTGGTCATAGATCTCTCCTAATCGGTGCCACTCCACTCGGTCCTGGGGCTTTTGATACACCTTTTTAGCACAATTGTAAACAAGGGAAAAATTATACCTTTATAAAAAATATTTTTATGAATTTGGTAATGGAAGAGAATTCGAACATTCTAGAAAATATTCTAGAAACATTAGAGTTAAAATCTTTATCAATATTATTACTCATCCCAAATATATGATTGAGAATTGAAAGAAATGAAACTACGGCCCTGAATTATGTGATTAGTGCAGTGAAGTATTCGTCCCACCCAAGACATTTGTGGTGCAAATCTGAAGAATCATTACCACACATTGATAGCAACCGTGATTAGCTTTGAAATGAGAATTTTATAACACGACTAATACAGACAAATATTTTGATATGTCTCATCGGTAATAATTTGCCTCGATTTAAGTGCTAAATAAAAAATCCTATCCAGAAGCTCAAAACATCGCACCAATAAGCGAAACCCGTTTGCAATAGAAAGTAGAACATCATAAGTGTTGCAAGCTTATAAAATGCATTTTGAAATGCGAGTTTTCTTCAGACTGAGAACCGTTTTAAAAGGAAGAATTAAAATGTGCCACGTTCACGAAGATTCTCGTTTCGTGTCAAGAATTTCTAATATACCATGAGAGCTAATTTCTTTCAAAAGTTAAACGGTTAATAAGTTAAACTATTTATTTTCAATAAAAATGAGGGTAAAACGAAAACATTAGATACTACACTTATCCCAATGATCATAGACTTCTAGAAGATACCATTGTATATTTTTATGTTTAAGTTTTAGATCAAGATAAGGTCATAAATGATAGAAAATCCCTTACATCTATCTATGTCAAATAAATAAACATTTCAATAACTTACTGAAAATATTTAAAGAATTTTACATTGAGTAGGAACATATAGCTTTTAAGATCCTTAAGCAACATGGAGCTACACATCGTATTAAGAGGAACACCCAGTATCAGCGTGTGTTCACCAATGCGACAGATTTCTAAAGCCCAAGTTTGGTCGAGAGAACAGACTTAGATATTCTGTTTAAGCGTGGAGTGAATGATATAAGAACATATAGATGTTGTCCTACGCGAAGTAAACTGTTCCAGTAACCCCGACCGATTAACCAGACATCTGTAATTTAATATTTAGTCAATATTTTATTACTAATTCGTGGGTAATGTATGTGTCTGGATACGGCAAATGTTATAGTGTGTTAATTGTTGGCGGGTAAATTATTTACCTACTGGCTTAACGTACGTATGTTTTATAGAATATTCCTGAAAGACATATATAGTTTACTAAAGTTTGTTTGTTTGTTTATTTGTAACTTGTGTAATGCATTTTGTCATATTTTATTTTTAAACATCACTGTGTCATAGATTTGTTTAAATACATGATTTAAGAATAACTAATGAATGTCTAAATAAGAGTAACATAACTAAAGCAGAGTTAAAAATAAAAAAAAATGTCTTCAACGGTGTGAAGTATGGAGTATACTATACAATGCTCTTCCGGTACAAGTTATACGCACATATTTCCATTAACTCAATATTTATGTGTAGGACCAATCTCATAACTGGGTAACACGACATTCCATATAGTTACATACATTATGCATACATCTACACGTTCTTATATCATCGCGTGGAACACACAAAGCGCCCATAATCACAAGACACTGCATAGAAACACGAATGCTATTCATACATGTATATGAGAATGTTCTAGAATCAGAAGTAATACGGTCTTTGGAAACGGCTTACTTCCACAACCTTGCTGTCCACATCGGCAGCGGTATGCAGGTGTGAGATTGATGAAGGGTAAGTCCGCTCGAAACTACGTATAAACGCCTCGTCCGTTTCAAAATTCAATCCCTTCTGTAATTGTAAATTACATTTCGAATTTAATGTTCCGTTCCTACCATTTTATCATTCGTTGTTAGAACCGCGTCTCCTCTCGTAATGAGAGGGTTAAGGCCAGTCTCCCATAGGCCGTAAGCTACATGTGTAAATGTGATATTTTCAGAAGTTTATGGTCAAAAGTAGAAGAGCAAGGACTTTAGTTTCGTATGAAAATATAGTATCTGTCAGACACTACTTACTACTTTTACATTATCAAAATTTTTGTTGTAGACCATCCCTACGCAAGGCTGTATCAAGAATATTAATAATATTTGTATCTGTTATAATTTAAAGCAATACATTAACGAAATAGAGTAATCAGCTTCGATTCATAATTATATACAATTACCGCCATATATGCATACGAGTCGTGACGCATGACTTACTGACATACTACACCTTGCATTCATATTACTAATGTGGTGATACTAATGAGATTATTATAACTATTTATGTTGGCAATCCTTGGTTTTCCTGGTAAAAAAAATGCATACTAATTATATTGAAATTGATCTAATAAACCTGCTGTAATGTATCATTGTTCTGATACTGTTGACGTGTCTTATAGTTATCATTAATTTAAATTTACATTACAAAAATATCTGATGCCTGGGAGTATGTATGTCAAATAAAATTAATAATTTTAGGCAAATATTAAAATTTATGTGTGTGACATAGAGATACACACAATGTATACTTACATACTGCAAAAAAATACGAAATAGAAATGTATGCAAATATAATATTATATTTAAACGTTTACTTAGGCTCATTTGTTATCAACAAACATACTGCAATAGACAGTATGAAACTTTTGCAATTAACACACATTTCTGAGAAAATACTTCAAACAATTAATTACATACCATACATTGCACATTATAATTGATCAACGTAACAGAACTTCAAAAATGACTGATGATGAAGAAAATAGCATAATGGAAAATTATTTCCATGTGATTAATAACGGAAGATTACACTCAGTTTACCGATTTACCGACAATGGTTACTCATGTAGAACTAGAAATGATTAACTTTTAATTGGTGTTTGATTTAAATTACAGAATGCAGTTTTTAGCCTCATATTGTTTTTCACAGTTCAAGAAATATTTGTTCACCAGCAATTAGAGTTGGTTGAAACCCAATCTATTATTAGTGTATGTTAAAAAAATTTGTTTCTTAATAACATTCATACTGGGGAGATTAATTTATTTTTAACTATATTTAACAAACATACTTTAAATTATTTAGGTATTTATATGTTTTTAACAAGAGCAAAAATATTGCTCAATTTTCAGTAGATTTGTTATATTAAGCCCAGACATTTTAACAAATGTTTTATGATTTTGTATAGTAGAAATATTAAAGTTGCATTAGTTTAATTACAAATCCATTATCTTTCTAATTTATAGTTACTTGGTCAATTAAAAATGTTACTTACTTTTATTGAATTTGTTACTCATTTTAATGAAAATATTTCTAATTGTTACAGAGTTATATCAACATTACTATGTAAGTAAAAATAAAAACACTAACATTACTAAAAATGTTACTCAAATATGGACATAAAAAAAATTATAGACAATTTATTTTGAAAAAGTGATTCCTGTTATTACAATATCTGTGCCAGGTCAATGAACAATTAGTGTTAGGGATCCAAGTGCTTGACCCCTATAGATAGATTGAACAGTCATTGAACCCAATTTACTTCTGAAAATGATGACTAATTGGTATATGGAAAATTCAGATATGAACATCAGCTCATTTCATGTTGTTATGCTAAATGTTTTCTTGTTACATTGTTTTAAAATTGCACTGTAAATAAAAGTTTCCTTAAAACATATTGAATTAAAATACTTTAGTAAAGAAAAAAATCACTCACCTCCCATGGCTTAAATGTTAGAAGTAACATGGCACTTTGACGCTGGAAGAGATAACTCCGGAAGTCTAACAATGAGGATTTCTTCTTTATAATTAACTCTCTTAAATGTTTAGGTACCAATGCAGTCAATTTCACCGCCTGCCAGGAAGTTATCGGTTGTTTGAATGTTTCAAGCCAATTTGGACTCTCCGTTACATTGGAATTGAGAACAAATTGTGAAAACAAGGCATCTAATTCATCATATTGGACTAGAGCTTCTTCGTACATGCCAAGCATTTCTAACACAAACGCTAACTGTTCCTGTAATTAAATTGAGCATTAAACAAATTATAAGGTGAAAAAATATAATTTAAAAACCAAGAATGTAGTTTTATTTGTTTATATTTGCATATATCAACACGAATGTCATTAATTCGTATTTCTAATAGGGTATAGCACAAATATATTTTATAGGTATAAGTCTTAAAGTACATTAATAAAATTTTTGGTTTTATTGTTGCTAAGCCAAGATGATTATGTATCTACTCCAAATTCTCATCATCACCTGGGTTGACTGGTGAAAAATGCCACTTGGCATTAATGCCACCCTTTGTTACCAACAACAAAGAATAAATAATAAATAAAGTTTTTAGATCAATCGTATGTTCCCTACCATTTTTACTAACAAATGATACTTTATACTCATGGGCCCCATACAATAGTTTGTCCTACCAGAAGTGCTGTTTATACACACACAAAAACAAACATACACAGTTAGGTATTGAATGGATCAATAACTTCATTATTCTGGTAAATGTTTTACTGGTTACCTAGAACTTTGTGTCAGAACCATGAAAGATCACGGTCATGATTTTTAACATATTATCTCTTCTTTTTAGAGTGTATGTTACATTGAAAGGACTGATGAAATTTTTATTGGAGAGAAAACACTCTACAAAGCACTAAAAACAAGTACTACCAAAAAATGTGTGATTTGCTTCATTTTCGAAAACAATTTTCAAATTTAATAGAAGGGAACTGTTAATGTTTTACCTGTAAAATAAAATATGTACAAAAATCCCATTCTGGATCGTTCCGTTTCTCCCTCTGCTCTCTCATATGCTCTTCAAATTTAATCAAAGCTTTATTGTAAGCAACTAAAATAAAATGCCTTATTTTTGCCACAAGAGATCTCCATGAATCTGCACTCCTGGCTTCCGATTTTATTGGATTTATTACAGATATAAACCTGTCCTCTGTCTGTTTAGCTGCAAAATCACCTTTAATCTTATCCAAAACTGTAGTCCTTGGTAACAATTTGTTCGTCTTCCTTATGTCATAGGTCTCCACTAATACTACCATCCAATCTGTGACTCCATTCTTCTCCAGTTGTTTGAGCCAGGCTTCAATGTCTTCTCTTAATGTTGTTTTATAATATTCTATATCCTGTGATAGAATAATTTGTAAGAAAGAAAATTACTAATTTTTTTTTCATTTAAGAAGCAAATTAAATTAGCCTGTTCATCATCAACATCACCCTTTTTAAATCTACTTCTAAAAATATGTCATCCCTCAAGAGGTTTTGAATGTAAGTCCTTCAATGGCCATACAACTAAACCCAATAGTACCAGTATATTTTTTAGAATATTGCTTATGTTTGAACCATTAACTACAAACAACACAAATTATTTGTCTTGTGGTTGAGTGGTTGCAAGTGTGACTGCTGCTAGGGAGGTCCTAGGTTCAAATCCCAGGACTATTGAAATTTTCTTATTTAGAATTTTTAGTAGTGACTTAGAGATTAGATCAATGCCTGGCATATGGCAGTCACCATCTATTCCTTAGGAGTTAAATGTAATGGGTGAAATATGGGAGTGTATCACACTCCTTTGCCTACTACTTTGGGTTTATAGGCTTGAACTTATGTTTTTCATTCATTAAAAGATGGTTGTTAACCTTGTACATGAAAAATTAATATGTAATTATGATACAAATAGATCACTAAAACGATATCATACCACACAATCAGTCCAGTATATATGAAATATGGGACGCTTTAACAAGTTCAGTTCTGACTGCACTTTATCCTTGTTGTATTTTATGAATGACGCTTCCAAGTAAACGAACTTCGTAATGCGTCCATACGACCTCCTCCACTCACATGAGTCTTGTGGTATCGCAGCCACTAAGGGCGCTTCTATGGTGCAAAACAAATTCCAGTCTCCCGCGCCTTAAATAAACAAATTTACAGTTACATCTACCAAACTAGGAAACCATCGCTTCATGTATGTATCAATAAACCTACATGTCACTATCGGTTTGTGTGTCATCCCTTCAGGATCAGCTGGAGAGCTATCGACCCCCTTCATTTTTCATCATCAGCAAATTTCCACTCTTTCGAGTTCATGACACTACCGTATAATTATGAAGATCCACCCACTTATTATCACTTGTCTGTATAATACATCGGACCCACATACAATGTAGTTACATATGAAATTACGCAAAAACAAATAAATTCAATTATTTTTGACCCGTTTCGACTCAGAAAAAACTGAAAATGAAATTTTGACAAAATTGTCTGTCAATGTCAGCCACACGAAATAAAAATTAGTATAAACACGTTCCGTTTCAACCTGACCTAATAAATCTATGATACCTAATTCGTAAATCAGTGTGAACTAAAATAATAATTTAGATAATAATCAATATAGGCGTAGTTTCTTGATTCGCCATCGTAAGATTACTGTATATTTTTTGGAAATTGAATCGGTATCTCTGCCGAAACGCAGAATTATTCATGCCGTTTACCATCTATTAGGTTTTATTAAATATAGTAGGGAGGGAATCTTACCGTAATCAACAATGTTCCGTATTTAATAAGTATATTATTTGAAGATATTTCATGTGTAATTGACAATACTTTAGTATTTCCCCAGACACGGTTTATTGAAATTAAATAAGTATTAAAACGATGACAGAAGGCAAAAAATATATATCTTTTGCGGAGTTATAATTATTAATTATTTACGTTTTATTGACGTGCTTTACCGACTGTGTGTATAAATTGTATATTAGCGATGTACTCCTGAATTTTTATTTGTTATTTCTGTTTAAAGTTGTTATATACTTCAGTTGTTATATATTTCAGATTACCAAATAGAGTTACTCTAAACGAGTAATGAGGTATAAAAATTTACAATTACAGAAAACCTACTTCAACTGCATATCTAGATATGCTTCAGTAATTGATCATTTTATAAATTTTGAGATAGAGTACGACACTTGTCAGCGAATTGTACGTGAAGGGTTGATTTATATTTATTTAAGTTTGGTCGTCTGATTTTATATAACCTAGAATATTACTTTTATTAATGTAAGCTACTACATAACTTAGTAATTATTCGGTTATAATGCAGTCATTGAGGTAGGTACATTTAAAGATTATAAACTATTTATAACTTGTAAGTATATTGTATTTAATGAAACAGGATGTAAAATGATCTTATCTATACATGACACATACATAAAAAAAAACCTACATATAAAATTATCCAGTTCACCACCAAAAAAAGTTGAATTAAATTAAATCGATACAATGGGATTCTAATGAGTCAGTCTATGGAATTTCTAATGAGGCAACACCTCGTTATTTTCTAATTATTTCGTTCTAAATTGTCTATGGTTTACTAAAATGTCGTATTCTGTTTTGGTATCATCTCGCAATAAAGGAAATCAATTTTCTTAATTTATACATGAATTTATCGTAAAAAGTAAAATTCTTTACATATGACCATCGGTACTAATACAGTTTTAATCCGAAGGTAATTATACATACTTGTTTATTGGTTAAAGACGTGATCTACACCAGATGACTATTTTATTTTATTTTCTAATGTTCTATGATTTCTATGAAATAAATGAATTTACAATAAAGCACATAGAAATTGCTTAATAATTCAGCGATATGTATTATTTGTGTTGTTGTTTATGTGATTACAAGCCTCGGGTGTAGCTTTAAATAATAAGTACACAATAGTTATTCAATTGTTATTAATAGAACGTTTTGCTAAGTTCAAAATGAAATAGTGAAATATTCGGTGGCATTTTCGTAAATACATTAATCTTTTCTGTACTAATTTAGTTTTAAGATTGGTAGTAAATAAAATATGAAATTGTATTTTTATTAAGAGTTAATTTATTTTTAATTTCTAGTCATGAACACAACAGCTCCAACATCGGCAGATGCTTGCTTGAGCATCGTCCACTCTCTCATGTGCCACCGGCAGGGCGGTGAGAGTGAAGGCTTCTCCAAGCGTGCCATTGAGTCCCTTGTGAAGAAACTCAAGGAGAAACGGGATGAACTTGATTCCCTTATCACTGCTATCACCACTAACGGAGCACATCCGAGCAAATGTGTAACAATACAGAGGACACTTGATGGAAGACTACAGGTAATTAATTTAATTCTTTTAATTTTAATTAAATGTTATTTTTATTTTATCAAATAATTATTTAATTGTATTTTATATATTTTGTGTCATATTAATTGCAATTCTGTCAGTATCAGGGTTCTGACCAACTTCTTTTCTTAGATCGACTTCCACATATTTATGAAGTTTATTGACTTCAATATAGAAATTTGGTTTTGTTCGCTGGCAAAGATTGTTAATGTATTTGTGTAGATCAGCTGTTGGCTAACACTCTTACTCTGTTTAACATCATGTACTGTTGTGAAGTAATATAAACAGAAGCAGCTTTTAGAATGATAGCGAGTCTTTGATTACATACCAGTCATCCTTGCTGACTGGTATGTAGTCAAAGACTGTGAAGAGTGATCTAAATAAAGAAAAGGCTTTAAGATTGTTATGATGTTATGAATAGTGTAATATTTATGAGCTTAAGTAACAGCAGAAGGAATAAAAGGACTTTGTTGACTCGGAATAAGCTTTTCTGTGCTTCTCTCAAATTGATCTACATGTATGATATCCCATTTGGAATAGCTTTATGGCAATTGTTTTTGGTATTTGTATGGTGAGGAAAAAATATAATGATATATGTGTTGTACAAGTGTTTTGTGAAAAAATTGAATTTAAATTTGAACAACATTATGGACTGTGTCAATAGTTACTAACATGAATTTTAGACTGCAAATTTATGTCTGAAGTTGATGTGTTAATAGTATGTTAGTTTATTAGGTAGTTTGTAACATTGATTGTTTTGTCGGGGATTATTTATTTCATTTTTGATTAGAACACTCATTTGCAATTATCTATATATGTACGTATCTATATGTCTGGCAGTGGATAATGATGGTCTGATGATGATGACATATGTATGTGTATGTATGACCAATACTTAGCTGATAATAGAGTTATCTAATCAGTATAATACAGGTCTTGCCTAGTTTTGACCAGATAGCTGTGTGTGAGTTGCCTTAAGGTGTTATCATTTATGTTTTATAACATATTTTGGTTCATATGCCAATTTTCACAGGATTTGGCCAAATATATTGAGGGAACGAGAATTATGATGTTAAAAACAAACTGTAATTATAAATGTTGCTTTCTATATTAATAGTTGTTAATTCACTCCTGTATAGCACATTTATCCATTTTGCTAGACTTTTTGTGTGAAATATTTATATTTTTTCTTATGTATGAATTTTAAAATGTATAATTACTGGCAATGATCCAAAATATGTTAATCAGAGAAAAATATAATTTTGTATTTTTGTTCTTATATTAACACTTGGTGAATGAATATTTTTAACATAGACAAGTTGCCAATGTGTTGCCAGCCCCGAAGGGTACTTTTATTTTCAAGTGTTCAACATACCATTGCAAAAACAAACCTTTTGTTCCAGGTTGCAGGCAGAAAAGGTTTTCCACATGTAATCTATGCTCGCATCTGGCGCTGGCCAGATCTTCACAAAAATGAGTTAAAACATGTTAAATTCTGTCAATTTGCATTTGACCTTAAATGTGATTCAGTTTGTGTTAATCCCTATCATTATGAGAGGGTTGTATCCCCAGGTATTGGTAAGTATTGTTATTGGTCAATCCAATTTTGTTAATGTATATTGACATTTTTTTGCCCTTTGCTAATAGTTAAAAACTCGTTTTCTGACATATAACACATTTTTATTAGTGGTAAGTATTTTAATTAGAACACCAATATATTTCTTTTTTTACTATATTCTTCAAAATTTAAATATTCCAGACCTCTCTGGACTCACACTGCAGTCAGGGCCGAGTAGGTTAGTGAAAGATGAGTACACAGCTGGTCTCAGTGGGAATGGTATGGACATGGACACAGGGGAGCTCTCCACTATCCAGCACCACGCCACAAGTCCGCGGCACCACCACTCAACCATACCTCACCATCATCAACAATTCCAGACAACAAATATTATCATTAACCAAGGACAAAGTAAGATTGCCCCCACATATATCGCTGATTTATATTTGTTTTGTTTTTTTGATGTGTTTATATTTTATTTTGCGAGGCATGATAATTTTATTTTGCGTTTTTCGTGTCAATAGCGCCAGAGAGCGTTGCGAACATGTTTTCTCCTCATGGGCCGCGACTACCGATTCGGCCACCAGGAGCTCCGCCGCAGCTGGCACCTCCACAGATGGGACATTCGCCGGGTCCTCAAATGATGCCAAACCATCCTAACAATCAAATGTCAGGTACCCAACAAATGGGTCCAGGCAATCCACAAATGGGCCCTGGGACGCCACAAATGGGTCCAGGTAACCCACAAATGGGACCAGGAAATCCCCAAA
This sequence comes from Parelbella ahira ahira, assembly GCA_018244795.1. Lineage (NCBI taxonomy): Eukaryota > Metazoa > Arthropoda > Insecta > Lepidoptera > Hesperiidae > Parelbella > Parelbella ahira. Next base: position 24,325 of record DWME01000809.1, read on the forward strand.
TGGGACCAGGTACACCACAAATGGGAACAAATGTGCCACAGATGGCATCGCCAAGGATGGCTTCCGCACCTACACAAATGTCACCTGGTACACCTCAAATGCCCAACATAAGTCCGGGAATGTCCATGCCAAGTCCACAACAGCATATGGTAATGGCTCAACAGAGGGCCATAGCACCCAAACTGGAACCTCCTGATACAATGGATGCAAGAGCGATGTGGCTGCCTAAAAGAATGAATCATTGTAAGCTTTAAACTTTATTTTGCACTTTAGTTCTTTCAGTCTACACTTTATTTTTGGCATGTTTTCTGTTTTCGCATTGTGTACTTTAAAGTGTAGCAACCTGTTTCTACCTATTAGGTGACTTTCTATTATAAATTTTCAGCAGCACTGCCAGTGAGTATGTCCCCTGGAGGCACCACCCCACTCATAGATGGCTCCAATGGCACATTCTTTACAACAGAGCAGACAAGTACAGATACTCAGCTCACTCAAACATTGTCAGGTAATTTTATTAAGGATATAATTTCTGACTTAATTCTTTGTCAGGGTGGTGAAAGAATATCATCTCCATGTTGGGATGCCAGCGTGTCCATGTAAGCCCTGCATGAAGACGTGCTCTGTGATATCCTACCTGCTTGCTCAGTCTGGGAATTATAGATAAAGACCCCTCAAGGAAGGCCTATGTCTAACAGTGGACTTTAACTAAGTTAAATTGTTTTACTATCTAAGTAAGGTGTACCTTGAAATCCTTATTAAATATTAGTGGGACACAAGGCCATCCATTAAACTTTAGGATAAAAAAGATCCTCTGTTTGCATCTGTTCACTGCTATTCATTACAGTGAGTAGTGACATGAACATATAAGAAGAAAATGTGTAAAAATATTTTATAATCAATTTTATATCACCTGGCAGAGCTAAGCTCTTGGATAATCTAAAGAGTTACTTTTATCTACCATATCAATTTTGCAACCACAGTGGGCACCACAGCAGTATCCGCTGTGTCAGCGGTGCAGACTCCAACATCAGTGGCTGTAGTGACGGAAGTACAGCAGAATGGTTTTGCAACAAGCGGCAGTCCAGCTCCCCAGCCAAGTCCATTGCCTCATCGTACGCAACATCAACAAGGTGATTTAACAATATAATTTTCTCATTATTTTGACTGTAACAAACCCAGAAGGCTTAAGCATAAGCACATTATTAATTAATTGTCTAGTGAACAAATTAAAGTTAAACAGTAAATATACAGTCTAGGTGAAGATAATATAAAAAAATTAAAGTACTCATAGACCTAATGCAGTTGAAGACTGCAATCTATGAAAATCACTAGAGATGAACATTCATCCACATTTGTGAAATACTGAATCCAGTAGCAGGATTCAGAAGGCTCAGGACTGGAAGGAGTGGCACCGATTAGGGGAGGCCTATGTTCAGCAGTGGACATCTCGAGGCTGATGATGATGATGTGAAATTGACGGTTTTTCTTATTTGTTTAAGATGACGACAGACATGCCACTTTGGTGGGTATTTATGGGCTGTTTTTAAATTTTTGTTACACAGTTTAATCAATAAACATTTATTCATTTGTAAATCCGGTGGGTATTTCGAGGGCAATTTTTAAGCTCCTGTTACATGAATAGCTAATCAATGAACATATTTTCTATGAAAACGTCTGCATTAGTACCATGGTGTTATTAAGTAAAGTCGAGTTCGCCAGGAAGATCAATAGCGAGTAGTGGTCTATAAAACTTATTGGGGGAAAAGAAAATTGTGAATACCCACTAACACATATTGAGTTTTAAGAATTTTAAATCAGTTAACTCATTATTGAAGTACATAATATGTTGTTATTAGGAACATGGACAGGCAACAATACATTGACGTACACGCAGAGCTTAGCCCCGCCCCCTGCCGCGCCGCCTGTGCCGGTGGATGCGCCTGCCCATCATCACCATTATTGTGAGATTTGTTTGCATTACTCTTGTATACAACTGCTACATAACACAGAGATGGCAGATGATGGAAGGAAATCTAAATATAGAAGTGCAAGTGTTAAATTCCCAACTTAAATATCAGTGATTCTCAACAAATAGACCAATTCTACAGTATTATAGTTGAGGTATTATTATTAATTAAAAAATGACTGTCCTGCTAATACTATATTGGATGTATTCAGCAGATGGGCTTGCTCTGACTCAAAATAAAGCTGATTAAGTAATTGGTTGTTTGATGACAGTCCTTAACTTGTCTAACAATTTTCAAATGTTTAGTTTTTAAAGTTTTGTCAAATGTTTTGTCAGTCATAGTAAGTTCCTTTTTAAAATCTACAGATAACGGTAACCCGGGTGGGTTGCTATCGAGTCAACCAGCGCCTGAGTACTGGTGTTCGGTGGCGTACTTCGAGCTCGACACCCAAGTGGGCGAGACCTTCAAGGTGCCCTCCAGCCGCCCCAATGTCACTGTGAGTCCGTGTAACGTATTGCGCTTTTGTTTCATTTTTATTTTATTTTACTCTTAGTTCTCTACTAATATAAATTAATAATAATCGACCCATTTGTCATTCCACTGTTGGAATATGGGTCTCCTCTCATATTGAGAGGGTTAAGGCCATAGTCTGCCAAGTGCGGGTTGGCAGACTTCACACAGCTTAGAATTTTTTTTAAATAAATTCTAAGGTGTACGGGTTTCCTCACGATGTTTTCCTTCACCGTTAGCAAGTGATATTTAAACTCGACACACACTTTTGTAACGAGGTGCGCGCCATGGAATTGAACACAGAACCCCCGGAATGAGAGACTGAATTCTAACCTCTAGGCTATCACTGCTCTCTATTATTCTGTACTAGTGTTGAGTAAAATTATTAAGCAGTGATTGACAAGGTCATTCCTTTCGTAGATGATTTAAGGGGCAAGGTGGCATGTTAAGCGTTCCGTATCCAGCAAGTATAGGTTTGCTATAAGTGTAGTTTAAATTGTAGTCGGTCAATCATCAGATAAGATTGGTAATGGACATATATACATATGTAGATGTATAATACATATCCTTAACAGAATACGGGTCTTAGTTACGACCAGTCGTGCCCGGGATGAACGACAAAAAAAACTAATTTTTTTATAATGATAATTTTAAATATAGAAAAAATAAAAAAAGGGAGACGAGTTACACCGTGGGTGCCCATATGCAATAAATATAATCTTTAAAATTTAATTTTAAAGGTTTTTGTATTTATTAAGTCACATAAGACTTAATAGAATTTTATGGGCTATTGTTGTTTAGTATATTTGACATATTCCCTGATTGGCGATCGAGTGATCGTGCTCATGAACGCTCAAACAGTTAATAAATACTGTCAAATTATAAATAATAGTTGCGGCTAAAAGTCCAGAAGCTTTGTTAACATTTGTAATTACGGATTTCAATAACAAGAGTAATTAACGATATCACTAATATTGCAATGTTTCATTGTCCATTTCATCTTTGCCATATAACTCTTACTCATTTTTGACAAAACCAACCATAGTAACGTAGCGTAATGCATTTTGCATTGAATTTAAATTGCACGTTATTTTTGGTCTCTTTTTAAATGAAGCACTTGTTTTTTTTTTTTTATTATTAATTGTTATTATATAAAATAAGAAGTAATAAATATACATACCCCAGTAGTGAAATAAAATACAAACCTAAGAATTCACATAAAAAATATAATTTGTATTGATTTGAGTATAGTGATTTTTCTTTTAATTTATAGGGCACCATACATATTAAATAATGCAGTTCTGTATAAGGTTCAACGGTCACTTGGCACTAAGTTCGTCCTTTGTTAACAACAATAAAGGCTAAAAATGAAATAAATAAAATATTATCTGACTACAGGTGGACGGCTACGTAGATCCGTCGGGCGGCAATAGATTCTGCTTAGGAGCTCTCAGTAACGTGCACAGGACTGAACAAAGTGAGCGGGCTAGGCAAGTACTCCTAATGATATATTTGTAAATATAATCATTAATTAATTGTTTTCATTGTTAGTTGAAATGATCACAATAATGTTTAAAAAATTATTACTTTAGTCAATTTAGTTATGTTTATTTGATAGATAATTATCTGATAATTAAATAATCATATTTATAAATAAGGGCATTCGTAAAATCCCATATATTTTAAAATGGTGCCAAAACTAGGGAACGCTGTGCTCTGTACATTGTAATGAAATGTGTCATTTCATGTTCAGGCTGCACATAGGCAAAGGCGTTCAGCTCGACCTGCGCGGCGAAGGCGACGTGTGGCTGAGGTGTCTCTCGGACCACTCGGTGTTCGTGCAGTCGTACTACTTGGACCGGGAGGCGGGCCGGGCGCCCGGGGATGCCGTGCACAAGATATACCCTTCTGCTTGTATTAAGGTGACTTTCTAAACCTTAATAAGAATTGCAGTGGATATTTAATACCAGTCCTCTGTGTAATATCACAATGAGAGCTTTGGATCGCAATGTCACTGGTCCTACATGGTGCCAGTTAAGGTAAGTGTAACAAAGTAAACTAAATCAGGGCAACTAGTTTTGAAGGAGGCAATGAGAAGTTGGCACAAGTTGTTCTGTGCAGGTGTTCGACCTGCGGCAGTGCCACCGCCAGATGCAGACGCAGGCGGCCACGGCGCAGGCGGCCGCGGCCGCGCAGGCCGCCGCCGTGGCCGGCCACATCCAGCCCGCGCACCCCGGCATGAACAAGTGTATGTATGGGGTCGCGCACCCTAGCTTTTCTTTGTTTCTTTTGAATTGGTCCATCAATCCGTCGGCCTTTGAAAGTAATACGAATTTGTAGGGATAAAGATGGATAATGAGACAAAAATGAATAGTTCAAAGAGGACAAGTACACCATAATAGTTTAATTCACGTGGTGTAAATCGAGTTATATAATATTTGCAGGTCTCACAGCTGCTGCTGGGATAGGCGTGGACGATCTGCGAAGATTGTGCATTGTACGACTGTCGTTTGTAAAGGGCTGGGGTCCAGATTATCCACGTACATCTATTAAGGAAACTCCCTGCTGGGTGGAGGTTCATTTGCATAGGTAATAGAGGTTATTGTTCTATATAACTTCCAGATGTTGTGACTATTTAAAACCCTAAATAATCATATCTAATTCCTACTGAGTGCAGTATTGAATACTAAGGAAAAAATTTG
>DWME01000810.1:0-29502 GCA_018244795.1 Parelbella ahira ahira
GGAGGTCCTGGGTTCAAATCCCGGGTCGAGTGCTATTGGATTTTTCTGATTTAGAATTTCTAGTAGTGACTCAGAGTCCGGATCAGTGCTATGGCAATAGGCTCACCACCTATTCCATGGGATCTAAACGTAACAGGTAAAACATGGGAGTGTATTACACTCCTCTGCCAACCCCTTCGGGGATTACAGGTGTGATGTTACGTAATATTATTTTTGTGGGTAGCCCACACCTATAATTATAACAGCACTAATTGAAAACATTCAATGATGCCACTGATTAGGCCAAGCCTATTATCAGACTGATACAGAGTAATAATGGTAATGATGAAGGTAGATAGTAGTAAGTAGATGTACTGGAACAATAATTACATGTGTTGCCACTTTGAAGTAATTGAGTTACTTACATGCAGATCTCTCAAGTTCATGTTCAAAATAACTATGAACTCTATAATACATTTAAAATTATTAGATTGAAATTATAATTGCAACACATGCCATGTGTGGAATGCACTAGGTGCAATGAGGTTCATTTCGTTTATCTCTAACTTGAGTCATTTTCATTTACAGTGTAGACATCCCAAGCGGTTGGGATGTTGAAAAAGGACCAGGTTCTGACCATGCTCTCAAACCAACCCTACTTATATCCTTGTCGGCACCCAAACTTTGTGCCAGACCGGAGATTCTTGGAGATGCCAAACATATGCTTGGTGGCAGATTTTTACCCAGCAAAATTATTGAAAAATATAATTTATCTATACCCTCTTATCCTGCTCAAGATCAAATTGTTCAACTTTCTTGTTGAATTGGTTTATGTTTCATTATATTTTTAGTTGAGTAGTGTTCCATACAATACAATAATAATATAAAACAAATACCTTAGGACTGTTATTGCATAAGAATAATAAATACTCTTACTTGTTTTAAAAATGTTTTTTTTACACTAAACTTCAATACAATTGAAATCTAGATTGTGTGTGTATATCTAAGTTTAGTAAAACATTACAAGTATTTTACAGTAGTTGGTGTGCTAGTGCACAGCTACTTGCATCGAGTGTTTATAAAATTAAATAGTTTAATTTAGTTACTTCGCATGCCATACTAAAACTTCAGCTAAAATTAAAAAAATGTCAAAAAATAAATACTAAAACTCAAAATCATGTCATGAAAATGTAATGTTCGTTCTTGATTCAATATACTTTATTGAATGATAAAGCGATCTACTATAGACCATTATTTGTCAAGACAATTTAAGAATTGTCTAAAACTATTTCATCATCAATTGTGACAATAGCCTCTATTTCAGTCCATGCAAAATCCAGCATTAGTAAACACTTTCTTTGGTGACAAAAGAGACCCAATACAAGATCAGCAATGATCGTTCACCCACGTGTAATTACGGTTTAAAACTATATATTCAGAATAATTTAATGGTGCAATGAAGAATATTCCTCGTAAATGTTAGAAGTCATTTATCAGCCTGCTAACCTGTAGGCAACTTTTCAAAAATACACTAATACTTTGGTGCCTTAAATAGACTGTATGGTGATTAAAATTACTTACTATAACAATATGATAACGATTTTTTTAAATTCACAAAATACTGGAATATGATTGATGATCCCGAACGAAAGGCTGTTTGATTTTGACGTTTTACAATTTTGGCGCCGTTATTTCCCGCTGCCGCCGGCTTGCTGTCATTTTAATACGAGATCGCCGACATTACGTAGATAATTTGCTTTGCTGTTATTGTTAAATTGATTGTATTTGTTATAAAAACTCACGTAAGTATAATTATAATAATTTATGTAATCATTACTTGAGTAGATATGCACGAATATATCCAATTTCTTTGTTACTCCTAAATCAACATTGACCAATTAGAATTCCGAAGTAGCTTTTCATTGATGAAGGTACAAAATATATGTGATTTTCTCCGTTTCATAGTATCATAACTAAAGTTACTATTATTAGCGATTTCCGTTGTTTTCCGCGTTAGAATACTGCAACGAATTTCAGGTTAAAATGTTCGAAGCACGCCTTCTCCGAAGCTCAATTCTGAAGAAAGTTCTTGAGGCAATCAAAGATCTTCTTACACAAGCCACATTCGATTGCGATGACAATGGAATACAGTTACAGGTAAGTTTTTAATTATTATCAGAACTAAATACTTCCTACATATGTAATATACTGTAATGTGAACATGATTACTCTAAGTCTGTTGTATTTTTATTTGTATAGCTGTATTTAAATAGATGTGAGAATCTGAAGAAGTTCCACATAGCCAATCAATACTACTAATGGTACAACAGTTCAACTATTTTCTTGTTGTATTTGATAAGAACTAATACCAGGATTCATAAAGAGGTATATTAAATATCAAATGCTTTGCCCTTGTCTGTTATATGTGCTAAAAGGCATTGTTATCTAATATCTCATTAATAAAATGATTCTATTTATGCATAAATTAAAACATGTATTTATGTAATTCTTGTAGGTTTATTTGACTTTGTTTTTCAAGTGGTTGCATGGGTGACTCCTGATTTTAAATTTGATCCCACTATGTAATATTATCTTATGATATTTAAATAGACCCAATGTTCTGTTGTCCAAATGTGAACAAATGAATGTGGTCATTATGGAATGTTTATAATGTTATATTCTAGGCAATGGACAATTCCCATGTGTCCCTGGTGTCTCTCACACTCCGAGCAGATGGCTTCGACAAGTACAGATGTGACAGAAATATCTCTATGGGGATGAATCTTGGAAGGTATGGGTTTATTGAACCGTTTCAATATATTCTTTTTTTCAAGTGTAAAAGGTAGTCAACTCGGGCAATGATCACAAGTGGCTTTTATCATCCATGGACATGTGAGTCCTATAACTAATGTAACATGTTTAAACCATATTAAAATGAAAACAACTAAGTAAATCTAGTGTAATTTTATTAGCCCTAAAAGCTAGCACTATTTAGTACAGACCTAAGACTTAGTTACAGTAATTGTTATTGCATAGAATGTTTGTGAGGTATAAAGAATTTGAAATTTTCGGATTTTGAAGTGTACCTGAAGAATCCATATTAGTATGTGTCTAGACATAACAAAATATTGCTTTTCCAGCATGTCGAAGATCTTAAAATGTGCAGGCGACAAAGACACAGTAACAATGAAGGCCCAGGACAATGCAGATACAGTTACATTTGTGTTCGAAAGCCCCAACCAGGAGAAGGTTTCTGACTATGAGATGAAACTGATGAACTTAGATCTTGAACATTTAGGTGAGATTCTGCAGTTGTATTGATCATCAGATTGAATGTATACAAAATATTCTTATCAAAAATTTTATCAAATGTTTAACATTAAAGAATATTGCAGTTCGAAGCTAGAGATTAGAAATTGTTTTTTAATGTTTATATATAGCTTGTGAGATAAAAACCAATTTAAGAGGCACATTAATGACATTTACCGTTAAAGTGGAATATAGTATAATATGAATTGTGGTATGCTTGAACAGACATTATTTCTGTGGAACATTGTTTGAAAAGATTTACATGTGTTATGTAAATGACTAATACAAATGTCTGAAATGACAGGAATCCCAGAGACTGAATATAGCTGCACAATTCGCATGCCCAGTGCCGAGTTTGCTCGCATTTGCCGTGACTTGTCCCAGTTTGGAGAATCCATGGTTATATCTTGCACCAAGGAAGGTAGATAAATACACATTTATTTCTATGCTCTTCTATTTAGCTATTGGCAAAACATTGTGAAATATATAGATAGGAGAGTGGTAAACAGCAGTGAAATAATGAATGACATTGCAATTTATAGACTTTTTATCATATAATTGACTAGAGCCGCGATCCTGATGGAAGATGGAAGTCTGATGGAAGGTGCAGATCTATTATTAAATTTCACATTCAATCTTGTTCAACATGAAGTGTGATGATTAATTGTTAATATATAGTAATGTACATTAAATGTGTGAGTACTCAATGGGTGGGATTTAATTATGGTTTTCCTACCTTTTAACATAAAGCAGATTTTTACAAACATTTAAAATATAACACTACTAATTTCCATTTTCTTTCCATATAGGTGTAAAATTCTCAGCATCGGGGGACATTGGCTCGGCAAACATCAAGTTGGCACAAACTGCATCCATAGACAAGGAGGAGGAAGCAGTGGTCATTGAGATGGATGAGCCAGTCACACTCACATTCGCGTGCCAGTACCTTAATTACTTCACTAAGGCCACATCTTTGAGTCCTCAGGTAAACTTCACTATCAAACTTCCAATATATATATTTTGTGTTATAGGCATAACTAATCACTCGTACTTGTAATATATTTAATAACAAGAACCCTTGTACATTTTAATTGATTTTGGACCAAATGGGAAACATTTTTCTAAACTAAACATTTCTTCTACATGTTAATCTCCTACCACTTCAATTCCAGGTGCAACTGTCCATGTCAGCCGATGTTCCCTTGGTCGTAGAGTACCGCATTCCCGACATCGGTCACATTCGCTACTACCTGGCGCCCAAGATAGAGGAAGAAGACAGCTAAATTGGTTCTAACTGTTAGCAGCATAATTTTTATATCTGATTAATTTTTATTATCACTAACGCTCATTTTTATCATGTATCCGTACACTAAGTGTAATAAAAGAAATAACCTTAAGATTTGGGTAAAGAAATCCTAAAATTGAAAAATATATATTTTCGCAACAAGTTTGTATATTTCTTGGTTTTTTTGCAGCATAATTTGAAATTGTATTGCGTCCGTATCCGAATTTTATTAGAATATTAATATTTTAAATCATACTTTAATGTAACAAAAACAAAAATTTTAAGGTAATCAGATAATAAGAAATAGTTTCAATTTTAGTTACATTTATATTTCGACTTTATATATGATAAAAATTACTATTGGAACATTGGAAGCAGTAATCAATTTAGATTAATAATTTCGATTATTTGAATGCATAATCATTATTAACTTTGTTACCTCCATCTTGCTTATATTGTTCAGTGCCCTAAAAAGACTAATGAACACAGTTATGTACCTATTTATTAATAAGGCTATGATGCTTTTAGACTAGCTATAGGAAGGGATTGGTAATATAAAACACTGATTACATTTTTTCATACTTTTATTCCACATACTATATAAAATAGTACAATAAGATCAAAATCATGTTCATGTTTCACATGAGTATTAAAAATAAATTATTACTTAAAATGCCTTTTTGCTTCACTACAGACAAAAGAAAATGTTACAACTCCTATACAATATATTGGAATGAACTTAAAGCTCGGAAATTCAATTACAAAATAGGGAAGCCTAAATCTAATATAACCACGATGCACACTACACTAATGTCTGATAGAGACAGGGGAAGAAAGTAAATGCATAGGGTGTTTTTCAGACAACCAAATCAACATAATTAAAGATGATGTTTCCTACAAAAATATCTGGTAGTTTTTTATAATTATGACTGATTAATATTAGACAAACAATAGAGAATCTGGAAGAAATGCAAGAATTACATATATAGTTCTAAATACATATGATGATTGTAGAGATATTAGAAAGGCTACCACAGAATTAAGACTACTTGACAATAATAATAATCGACTCATTTGTCATTCCACTGTAGGAATATGGGTCTCCTTTCATATTGAGAGGGTTAAGGCCGTAGTCGAAAATGCTTGGTTACATTGGATGAAAAAGAACTGAGCAGAAAAGCTTTGGAAACAACAAGATCTATTAAAAGTAATTAGTATGGATCGCCGTCTTGTGAACTGCTAACTCGCAAAAGTTGGAAAACGTTAGATTTAAACGCAAGACACCGAAGACGTTACCAACGAGTCGGTTACAAAAGACATCTCATATAATATATTCACCTAACTTAGGGCAAATAGAAAAATATTGTCTATCGTTATCCAAAACTTATCTGCCTTATAAAAACACAGAGTTTATTTTGACTTCCAACAGCATTCCTTTCTTCCGACTGTTCAGTTAAATTAATGCGTTTATCTTTACACTATTATCAATCAATCATTACACACAAACTAATGTAATATTAATGTATTCCTCATGTAATTTCACATACATTTTAGAGTCTGATAACATAATCAAAAGAATAAACTGAAATGTACTCTTACTAACTTAACTCGACTATATAGAAGTCGATAATATACTAAAAGTAATATTACACCTAGAATATAAAAAATAAGTCACTCATAGTAAGTTAAATACTTTAAAATTATGTTAAAAAATACGTAAGGAGGGTGGGCAGGAATGCGAAGTGTCCACAACACCGCGACCGACCACATTATTTGAATTTTCAATGCGATGCATTCAACGAATTTACTTTTCATGACAAAGTTTAAAAGAAATTACCTCTATGTTTTTATGAGCGAGGGATAACAAAAATAGTTTCACCGAATGATTTCCACCGCTATTTATAATGCATACAAAACAAAAAAAATGGGTTTAATTATATTTTTTGCCACGTAATCGATATCCCCTTAGCAATAAGTACTGTCCACTTGTAAATAAAATATCACCACCAATTTATTCAAAAATAAAATCGAAGTCAAACCATAAATAACAGAAAATACATCGCATCTAAATTCAAAGTTACATTCAAACCAACAAGACAAACGTCAAAGAGAACGACTGACTGACACATCAAACGTCAACTCATCATAGCCGCCATTTATTAAAGCAATGGACATGAGGAATTTGTCAGTTTAAATATCGTCATAACGACGGTTGAAACCACATACTTATAGCTAACATTTAGATTAATAAATACTACACTGGTTATGTATATAAAAAGTATTTCAAATATTCATCTTAACGTTAATTAGAAATAAGTACACATAAATACTACTACAAAAATAAGTTTCATTTTTTATTTTCGAGTTTTTAACTAATAAAAACTTAAAGGTTGATGACTAGATTTATATTTCCAATATTTATACCATATAAGACAGTTGTCTTAAAAATAGTGATATATAAATACAAATACATAGTTCAAATTTAACTTCAAAATATATCCGTTTTTTAAACATTCACTTTGTCAGTAGATTAAAAACTCGATCATAAAAAATATAGAACTTATAATTATCATGATTAACAAGACATTTGAGTTTAAAAGTCGAATTATATCACTAATACTACACAAATACACGGGTATTGGTAACAACGTCGGACTGATACGAGAAAGTGTAAAAAAGGGAGACAGAGAGTCGACTAAACACCATGCAATCTACATGTCCCTGTTAATAACTTAACGAGGTGTTGGTTGTCATGGTAACTAGATACACATAGATTATTGAAAGAATACTTACATCAAATACGTACATCAGAACTACAAGTGTAAAAATATTTGTCTGTACACCAGTACATAATGTGCACCTTTTTTCTATAAAATTTTCTACGAATAATATAGCGTATGGGAATCAACTGTTAAAATAATATAATGGCACGTACTGTTTAGGCATTCCTGGATACAATAACTAATTGTAACTGTAGACAATCATGTCTTAATAAAATGTAATCAACCAATCAGAATTACAAAGTTTTATTATAGAGAGAAAAAGGCTTTGTGGAGAATTTCCTTTGCAATGGTGGATCTAACATATTTAATGGACTAATTGTTTTTACACCGAATTTTTTTAAGCACTTAATAAAAACCCGTTAGACCAAAATTTGGAAAACTCTAAGAATCATTGTTCATGTACGCATGTAATTAATTTAATGCAGTCCACTTGACTAGATATCATTTTTGATAAGATCAAAGAAATACTTAAAATATATTAAAAATTAATTAATGATAATAATAATAAATAACTTACATAGTGCGTGTTTCAACCGTCGCCGGTCGCCGGCGGCGCGCGAGCACCCCACAGTCCGTCGCCGGCGGTCGCAGGTACCGGCATTTGTGAAACCGTTACAAATATTTACCAAAACCTTACACGTTTCGTCTATAATACACTGAGTAACACATCAAGAGACATATCGTCGTTTTTATTTACACGTACATATGTACCGAATTCCAGAATATCAAAGTGTAGTTTTCACACGTACAATTCCTGACAATCTGTTTTACATACATATTATAGTTACAATCTGTCTGAAATGTGGGTAGTTTTCGAAGTTCAAATATGAAATACACTAATCTATTCCCATTAGACCTTTATGTTCCGATATAAGTCGTATTCCCCCGTTTGAAGGTAGCAATAAATTGGTAATCTATAAGATATTAACCGTTTATTAAGAGCGGTTGTAACGTAACAAAAGTTATCCTTTTTTTTTAATCGACACAAATTTTCGACGATATTTTATTTATTCTAAATTCAAACAGGACTGAAAGGTGTTAAAGTTTCCAAGAATACATGAGCCTTCGATAAGTGGGGGGAATACTGCGTATTAGCTGATTTCAAATATTTTAATGCTTCCGTGATTTTAGACACAATCACTGACAGCGGTGTTGCCCAGTGACAGAATGACAGCTGTACGTTTGACAGGCGTGTAGGTTTCAATGCGGGCCGGTCCGCGAGCCGCCGCGACCGCTATTTCCACTTCTTGGCGGAGAAGAGAACGGCGCGCTGCTTGAGGAAGAGCGAGTAGCTCTGCTTCTTCAGCGCCGCCGCCTCCTCGGCCGCCGCCGCGCTGACGGCGCCGCCGCCGCGCCGCCCGCGCCGCCCGCGCGGCCTCCCTGCGCACACGCTACAGTCACTCACCCACCTAGATATGTACCTACCTATATGAATACAGCAACGTGGCCAATATTCACGGGCAATTTACTTATGTAAACAACATTTTTGACCAATAGTAGATAGGTGCCATAGCGACACGTTGTCAAACGCGTCTGCGCACCACAATTACTACTATTACGTAGACACTACGTATACCGATACGCGAGGAGTAGGTAAATAAATGCCAAGTACACAAACATTTACTCTTTTGGGGGAATCGATTTAGACTATCTCTAGGCAAAATTAACGGTCATTAAACATGATATTCCCCGGAATGTCGAAATATATAATCACCTACATATCGCTTTTGTACCAGTGGCAGAATTACCTTACCACTCCGTGTGAGATCCATATGAAAAACTTTACAATAACTCAAGTAAGGGTGGTCTCAACTAACCTGCCCCCCCTCCTCTGCCTCAGGTCTCCCGCTTGACCTCCGAGGGCCCGGGCTCTTCGTCGCGCGGCGGGCTCTCCTGGTAGTCGTGCAGGGTGCGCAAGTGTCGTACCAAGTTCGATTTCACGCTGAAGCCCTTATTGCAAAGCCCGCATATAAACGGCCTCTCACCTGTGAGGAGAAATAAATGCTCGTTATAAAAAAAGGCACAAAAGACTTTTAAAAATTAAATTACATACTTTTATGTGCATAAATAATGTGTGATGATTATATTACACGTACCTACATATTATGTAAGTGAGTTGTGTTTTTATCGCATATTATTACTATAAGTCCTTGCTAAATAAAGTGAGGCCTAGTCTAAATAGGCATTAATTTGTTCCACAAAAATTTAGCGCATTTCTGAGTTTCGAGAAAATAATTTAAATATTATAAATATGGCTGGACCCGTGATATTGAAAATACAAACTCATTGGAAAAATGCTATCCCAGCTATATCTAGGTAAGAGATTACGCATAATAATAATAATAGCTTTAATTTGTCAAATAATCGTTAAGCCGCTCGACGTTGTTTTTTTTTTCTATTTCCAAATTTTGGTTCACCAGCAATTTTTAATTACAAAACATTTACAAACATTTCAATTAGAGTACAAATTTTTTAACAATAGCTTATTTGTTGGACAACCCACCATCAAAATTAGTGTAAATGTAAAATGGCATTAAAAAGAACTAAAACACAATAGGGGATAGTAGGCGTAGGCGACAAGGTTTCGTAGAGGGCGCTAAAATCGCTGTCTTTAACTTTAACTACAAACTGTGTTAATAATCAATATAAAAATAAGCTTATATATTGCTATAACAACATTTCTTTTTATTAATCACAGTGTAGTTAACTAGTTGAAAGTTTGACCGAAACATATTAAAAATATGTATATATAAATACTAATATGTTATTGCCTTAGGTAGTATGTTAGGATGTAAGAAATTTAGCCTCGCAACATATTACTTGAACCATACTAATTCAGGAATTGAACTTGGATTGTCATATACAAGAAAAATGTCGTCACCGTCGAAGCTGAAGTTATATGCGTCCATGTTTGCTTGTCAAATACAGATTTTTTTGATCAAGAAATATCTTAATTACTGTTCTTTTTTAAGGGGGAAAGGAGTAAGAGAGCGAGAGGATGAGTGGGGGAGATGAATATTAAAATTTAAATGTTTACCTGTATGCGTGCGCATGTGTATGAGGAGAGACGCGTGCGATGGGAATACCTTGTGGCAATTAGGGCACGTTTTGTTCTGCACGCCGTCTGTGAAACGATTGTGACGTTTTGGTGGGGCACTGTTGTTTGCATTGGCCAATTCTAGACAACCGACACCGAACGAACATTTAGATAAGGGTCAATACACATTGTGCTTGGTGCAATGCTCTGGTTACTCTGCGCGAGATTTTCAAACATAAAAATAAAACCAGTACATGTACATACTTTTTTTATACTTTATTGATTTTTTGTCAAAGTTTACAATCACAGAACAGAAAATGAAAAAAGTGCTGGGTACAGGATAAACAAAGCATCGCATTAAATCGAATCTGTTTTCACTAACAAGGAACATAACTGAAGTGATCATCATGAGTGTAGCGAGGTAGTGTCGTGTTCGAGAGTTAGGTATCCACAGATAGGGCTAAGCGAAACGAAAAAGAAAAATAATAGTCACAATCGTGGAAAAATTGGTGTTAAGCAAATTGTTTACTGAGTAAACATGAAACGTCGCGTTTGTCGAGAATCAGCCACGTACATAACAACCAGTATTCAGCTATGTTGATTAAATATATAAATACTAATTATTATTAACTAATTAATCAGTACACTTATACTAATTAATCGAATCTTATATGATACATTCTAGATACATGTATCAAATATTCTATTGAAGAATAGAACATTTTAGAGCCATGTGGTTAGGGTTCGAATGCTGAGGATTAGGGCATATATTTTTGTATACGGGCAGCACCTTGTAATATTCCGGTTTTCAGTTTCCCGATTCCGGTTGGATCGATTTTGATCATGGTCGTAGAAAAACAGGCTTTTCCAATTAATTAGGTTATAACTGACTTGTACGGTATGGCAACATGGCTACTGTAGTCTTGGCAACATGGCAACTTTAGTCTTGGCAACATGGCAACTTTTTTGAAATTTGTATATGGATGTCCACGTAATGCACGTAATTCCTGTTTTCTACTAGTAGAATATAAGAAATGTTATTGCGTATTTTTTCTCTAGGCTTTGTGCTCATTGTACGAAGTGTATTATCTAGAGGTGTTAATACTAAAATTCTGTCTAAGATCAGACCAGACATTTGAGGCTTTATGATTTTTCTATTATATGTGCAGTTCATCATCTGCTATATTATAATCATCATCAATATTTTTAACGTGCTACTGTTGGACATACAGATGTCTCAGATATAATCTGACGTCATTTATTCGCAATGGAATATTAATACTTAAATTTTTTGCCATGTTTCAACGCAACATGAATTTTTAGCAGACTTTAAGACACAAAGTATTGCCATATAACTAAGGTTTTCTTAAACTAATTTCTGACATTAGTCTCCCGAAGTGATATTTATTATATTACTAATATTATTAATTAAATCTAACAGTAATATCTATGGAGATCTAAAGGGCTGCGCAGATGGGGAAGAATTTTCGGCCTACCTTTTTTTTCGTAAAATAGGTTACTTATAACTCACTGCATTGCAAAAAGCTCAAATATATTTAAAAAAAAAGGAAATTTCAAAACCGTGTTCCGGCAGACATTGTTTACGTCAAAAATTTCTATCTCGCGGCCAAATGCCTGCCTCCCTTTCCACGCAGGCTCTTATCGTAATATTAAATAAAAAAAAATATTATTTTTAATAGCAGTATGTAATTGAAGAATCGTTAAACCTCACCTGTTTCGGTGTGTGTGTTCTGGATATGTCGGACCCATTCGGCCGGGTTCAGGAAGTGCTTCTGGCACAGGTCGCAGCGCAGGAGTACCATCGAGTCGTCGTCGCCGCTCTGGATGACAACACGTGACATTGGCAGTGGCGTAATTGGTGACAAACAATCGGTGTCCCACATTGAACATTTTTTAAATGTTTTATGTGACAGTTCTATGTTGTATGTGACATATATTGTACATTTGTATTCACCATTAACCGAGCGGATTGTACTGATAACGAACTGTTTGTATTTCCATATTGGTTGGTATGCAATAAAGAGTATAGTATGTACATTGTACATAGATATAAAAAACATGCCTTTTTCATTTCATTTAAGTACAAATCTTATTGTGAAATCCTGTTAATACTTTAAGGTACTTTTTATTATCGTCACCATCATCGTCAGCCTATCTCAGTCCACCGCTGGTCATAGGCCTTAAGGTACTTTTGTTGTATCGCAATTTTAAGTTCGGCAATTCTAAATGTTATGACGTATTGCATTTAGGTAGCTATTTTCTGTAACCGTACTGGCACTCAGCAGGAATAACGACACGAAATGTAAATCTTATAGAAAGTGTCCAGTATTCTGGCAACTCAATAAACAAATGGATCTTAATGTAAGTGTCCAGTATATCAATAAAAAAGTGGGTTGTACGTACAGCGGAGCGCAGCTTCCGCTTGCGCGTGTCCGTGTTGGAGTGGCCCTGCACGTGGCGCACCCACGCGGCCGGCACCGTAAACACCTCCGCGCACAGCTCGCACGCCAGCGGGCTGTAGATCTGTAACAAGCCATACAATCTCAACAATTAATTCACACTCTTCTGCATTAATTTCTTATTAAAAAACATAAAATTCATCCTTTAAACTCATTGAAAGGATTGTCTTTCATTAATATCGACATGCAGACACACACACGCATGCGCACGCACACACACGCACACATACAAAATAAATGTATAAGTTCATGAACATGAACACTTCTTGATGCGGTATATTAATTAAGGCTAAGTAATGCTTCTAAGCGAAAGCCTTAAACTATTGGTAAATAATAATAATAGGTCTTAAAAATTCTGAAGCTATCAAATTGAACGTGGGTAAAAATACCTCAGGGCGGCCTACGTTCAGTAACCCACTTATATAGGCTGATGATGACGATAATAATCGAAATGCACTCACCAAGCTTTCATCTTCGCTGTCCGGATCTTCCAAGGCCTCTTGTTTGACGTTCATCTCGCTGTGAAACATTTCCGAGATGGATTGATCGGCGTCTTCTATACTCTTCGTGTCCCATTCCGCCGGTTCGTCTTTTATAGTCACCTCCATGGTCGCTTCGGGCTCCTTCAAGGTCAGATTCGATTTCTCTGCAAAAGGCACTTAGGTGCTTAAATTCAAGGGACTTATTACATATAGACAGGTGAAATTAGGGATTGTTACGCCTACCCCACAGTTAAAGGAAAATAGATCACCATTTAAAAATTATTGACTTGCTTAGTAACTGTTGGCCATAGATGCTTTGTACTATCAAAAGGTCTTATTGAAGATTAAACTATTTATAAGGTCGTGATTCTTCTTGTTCTTAACACTATTATTAATATTTAGTAATAAAAATAATAGTTTAACAAAGACCAATAATTTAAAATCTCCGCCGCGACCTCGTTGCATTCTGTGGGAGCTCTTGATGAAGGACTTTGTACAGGTCTGAAACTAGCCAGGCCAACCCGATAAACGTACTGATAATAAGGCGGTACATGTATATCATGTGTATAAACATGCTAACATTCACTAGTAAAATAACGTAGCAAAGCATAAGGCGGGATCTTGGGGATCTTCTAACAGTAATTGTTGACTGACAGTCGCGATTTCAACTTCTGCTTGGGTCTTTGTATGTAGTGTGGTGATTTTTTATTATCTGGTCTGTTCATAGCACTGTTACTTAGGCATATTTAGATTTGCATTTTATAAACTTTTGCTTCAGTCATTCTCTGTTTTGCATCACGAGTGCATAGTTATCTTCAAATAAGTTTTGCTACAGAAAGTAATTAATCATTCTCGTCATCGAAATGACACCCATGACAAATGATAAATATTCCACGGGATGTTTTTGACGTTGTAAAAAAATAAAACCACGAGAAAACGAAGTTGATTTTAGTTTATAAATGTAACGTAATTAAAATGTCAAAATGAAAACGTAATTAAACCCTGGCGATGCAATAATAATACTAGCAATTAGCGATGAAGTTATGAACAACGCGTGCCAATTAAGAGACAAAATTAAAACATTGACTGTAATACTGTACAAATTAAACATCGTGGAACTATGCAGAACGAAATTACTTAATTGCACTGTGACAGGGAAAGTTCTCGAAGTCTTAACAACGATGAATATATACAGTGTGTTAGTCTAAATAGAAATCTTATTTTTACTCTGTTGAGAAGTTTTTATTGTTAAAATTATTTATTTTTCCACTCGGCTAACGAGGCAGTCAAGGAGAAACATAGGAGTATGATAACTCACTTGAGCTGGCAGAAGACGCGTCGTTATCGTCTGTATCTTTATGTTCGTCCGTGTCTACTGGTTCAGTCTTTTGCCTCTTTCCATATTTTTTCTCTATTGAAGATTTTTTTACAACACGCGGAGGCGACGTTGAGTCTCGAGTTTCATCGATTGCTGCCGATGTAACCATAGTACCAGTTGATGTTGATGTGGATATTGAAGTGACTATGTTTGACGCTTCAGTGGTGGCTGCTGGAGCAACAAGAATGGCCTGACCCTTGGAGCCCACTGGTCGTAGATTAGCTGCTTGTGTTGTCCCATCCACAGTCTTAATAAATACCAACTTTGGTGGGTTAATGAACATTGACCTGCAAAAAAGAAATCGTTAATGCTTTCCAGTAGAATAACAAAAGCAATTCTAGACCATTAAAAATTACAGATGATTTAATTGGATAGAAGACTGGGAATTTTCAAAAGTTGTCCTTAAGTTACTTAGTCCAGGGTGCATTTTTTAAGAGAATAGTAACTGTTTGTATTAATTAGTAATAGAATTGTTGTAGTGACTCTTAGTGACATTATTCTACTTAATAAATATGAGTGCAGTTAACAATAGTTAGTGTTTGTTCTGTTTAAAGTTGCTCATAGACACATCGATACATATTTATGATGTCTGACATAGTGACTCTAGGTGGACCAGGAAACACTCTCCAGACACTATATAGATATGATGATGGTACTGCCATAAATGAATTGTTTACTTGTTCAACCAAATCCACCAATTTAAATTGTACAGGACAGCAAACAAAAAAATCCACATTAAAGTGATTTGTCAATTCTAAGTATTAGTATTGCATTGACAAATTGTATATTTGTCTGACCGAATACAGCAACTTTAACATACAGCATAGTCAATAAACCATTCCACAAAATGAGCACATTAAGACATAATGTGCATTTTAACCAATTATTGAGTAATACATTTGTAATATTATTACATGATATTAAAACCTAATTCTTGTGTACCCCATCCAACTAATTAAGATGTTTAACATTTTACAGGGTTTTATTATACTGCCTATCCCAACAGTTTATCCCAAATATGATAGGATAAATTAACAATATTAGAAAGCCCATACAGATTGGACATATTGTAAACATGAGAAGTTTGTTTATTTTATATTCCTTGACCTCTTAAAATTCAATAGTTACAAAATACTCTGTGATGTTATATTGTTTCAAAATAATTTACCTTGCAACGCCAGCTGGTGTCTGCACAGTTGGGTTAAAAGTCTTCAGAAGCTTGTCATCTTTCTTCATAGCAATCTTTGTTAACTCATCAGCCTTTTTGGATGTTTGCTTGTTCACACTAGCAGGGGTCTGTGTGGTTTTCTCGGCTGGTATGGAGTCACCTCCGACCTCATCTGATTGTCTCCAAAGACCTCTGATCTTAAGAATCTCTCCAGCTTTAAGTACTATATCCAGGATTTCATTTGAAACTGTTGTTTCACCTGCAATTCAAAGTATGTATTTAATATATTTTAGGGAGCACATTGGATACTTGTTTTTGTGAATGAGGTATTGGTTTAAATATTGAAATCTTAGTTTTTCATATATAGAATACAAATATATTGTAATTTACATCCCAACAAAACAAATATTTCTGCTCATCCCAATATTATTGGTTAGAGGTGGGAATCAAACCCACAGTTCCCCCTCAACCATCACATACACTAATCACTGGACAATAGGGAAGTTTAAATTTAATATGAAACTCATCTTAATATTAAAGTCTTTTGTTTAAGTATTGTTATACTGATCATCAATTGTAACTAAATTAAACCTGAAATTACATTCCAATCAAAATGTGACAAATTAATTTGTTCAGTTACACTGTTTAATTATTATATTTGTACTGTAAAAATTTTTAATTTTATCCAGAATTACTAGCTACCATACAAATCAGATAATATTTGTATTACTCAGAGCTTTCCTATTTCTAACAGCTGTGAACTAAAATAGAAACAAGAAATTAATTAAGTTTAAAAACATGCAAAATGTTTAAAAATATTTAATAACTGCTAAATCAATTTTTATGATAGGAATATGTTACGTATAGAAATATATAATATTTTTTAAATAAAATCATTTAATGTACAAATGCAAGAAATTGCATTATTGTAACTTAACAGTGAAGATTAAACTCACACGCAGTGAAATCATAAGAAAGCTAAACTTCGAAAGAATTAATCGAATGCAAAGTTTAAAAACTTAAAGCTTACCTTTATACATATACTCCACAAGAATTTTCAGAGCTTTCGTTGATATTTCCGAAGGCAGTACGACATAAATCATGCCGCCCATTCGCGTGATCGTACGCTGCCCCTCGAACAGGGAGCTTAAGTACACGCTGCATGAGCTTAGGATAAACTTGTGGGCCGGGATCTGCGAGCCGTCCAGGGTGCACAGCACGACGTCCGTGAACCGCTCCGAGCGCAGCAAAGACGCCACAGAACCGTTCAAGTGCGAACTGTGCGAGTGCCATTTCAACTGGTAAGTGTCCGTTGAAGTCATGGTCGCGTTACACCCCCACTTCGAATACCACCATCTGTGCATAATCACATACTTTAAACGATAAATATTCACGTTGTTTACGTTATGAAATAACCAAACTTCAAACTTATGCTAATCGTATCACCATTACTGATTACATGGTAATTGACAGTTAACTCGATCATTACTCTCGCTGTTAAGAATAAAACTAGCGACGCTATCGGTTGAATCGAATTATCGAACAGTGTTGGATAAGCCGATGAGAACGGAGTGAGTTCGCGAACAATGGTAGCGACGTTCACTCAGTTGCTACCGCACTAACACAGGCGCAAGATTACGTGTACGCATATATACACATATACACTATATAAATAAAAAAAGAATTTTACAATAAGCACACTTTCTATTGTAATGCGTGATACAAAAAGTTTTTGATATAAACGTAAAAAAACTTGTGGATTTTTTAGATTGGAAAATAATAAAAAAAAGTATATTAACCATACATTACCTACCTTACAAAATCCGTTCTGGACGCAATCGATCGTCAAGGAAATTCGCAAGAGTCATACTACGCATCAAAAATTAAAATTTACAACAAATGGTCGCATAAAACTGCGCTGGAATACACAATATAGCGCGCGCAACCACCGCGTGCGACCCTCGGATCTGGTGTGCGGCGGCTGCGGCTCCTAAAATCGATGGCCGTCGTATTGATTTAACGCGAAAAGCGGGGTTGCGCGTTTATCTCATCGATCCATGGGTGGCGTGGAGTAGCGTGGCACGCGGCTGGCGGCGTCGCTGCGCCACGCCTGCGCACGCAGCGGCGCGCCGAGTGGCGAGGGGCGCCGCCGCCGACGCCCGACTCCCGCCTGCCGCCTGCCGCAGTGCCATGCGCCACCCTGTTCACGCGCAAATTTCTTTTATTCTACACCTATAGCTATGCCGCTTGCTACCCTACACCCTTGCATGCAGTTTATTTCAAAACCGGCACAAAGCAATGCTTCGGCACATAAATCAAATCAATAAAAATCTTTTAGTAGGAAACTTTTTGAAGTAGGTAACTAATTATACCCACT
Organism: Parelbella ahira ahira; assembly: GCA_018244795.1. NCBI lineage: Eukaryota > Metazoa > Arthropoda > Insecta > Lepidoptera > Hesperiidae > Parelbella > Parelbella ahira. The sequence continues at coordinate 18,279 of DWME01000810.1, forward strand.
CAGGTTTTTAAAAATACATGTAGGTATTACACGATAAACAATGAAATAGAATTGGGCAGAACAGTCATTTTAAGATAATATAAAAGGTCATAAGTAGACAAAATCTTGCGCAGGTAACCTATACGAAAAAAAAATGAAAATCGTTTCAATATAAAAATTAAAGATAAACATCGCAGCAAGAAATCTTCATTTCAAACTTTCATAATTAAATAAAAAATAGCATCACGCACGTTATAATTTAGAATTTATCTACCTATAGCTATTAGCTATCATACTATGTAATAGCTATTAGTTAAAAACATTACTGAAAATTCATATCTTTAATAAACATAAAAAAACTTAACAACACGCCTGTAATCTCCGACGAGGTAGGCAGAGGAGCTATTGATAAACATACGTAGCATTATCACGGAACTAACAAAGTCAATCAAATAACAAATTATTTCTTAACAATTGTAAACGACGCATAATTTAGGTAAATTAGACTGTAGGAAAATCCAACAAATATCTAATAAGCCCCAAAAATCAGCAGTTAAACGACTGGTAAAGCTACCAGAGTAACAGGTTGTTAAATCCTTCACTAGGCCCATACACATTTGCAAAATGTCAAAGTGCGGAACGAAGTTTAGGTGAAATCGGGTAGGTTAGCTTAGAACAGGGACTAACAATACGGGCTGAGCGAGCGAAGCGAGCGTGCCGCGGCACCGGCCGGCGGAGTGCCAGAATCAAATCGCTTTGTTTCACTACACAGGGCACTTGCATATGATGTGCTACATTAGAAAAACATATTAGTATGTCCGCACCTTCGCACCCCCGCACTACACTCGTACAAGCATTTCACTAAACTTAATCCACTAATTTATACTATATCACTAGACTTGAACCGTATTATATTTACATTCCTAGAAAGATAGTAATGAATCGCTTTCGTATAACCATATTACGGTATATAAATATATTCCTACTCCATATATTACGGATATATCTAACATACTGCGGCACATACACCCAGACAGAACTCATGGGTCATGACTCGTGGTCATTTTAGGTACATATATTTGTTTGGAGAGGAAATCGAACTTACAACGTCCGGCTAGCCCGTCAAATCGTTAATAAGTAAACCCATGTAACTCGCTAGTCATACCAGTCCGGGCTTGTTAAGGCCAAAGGCTAAGTCTTTCTATGGACTGTTGTTGGTAGAATAATTAAGCGAATACGTAAACCGCCTGGAGCAGGAAAATTTTAAATAAAGAGCAAAAGGCATTTGATTTTATACAGCTTTTAGCCTTTTTTCACTTTAGATTTGTATAAAATTAAAACAAATATCAAAAGATGACGTCACTCCTGTAATCCCCGAAGGCACAGCCAGAAAAGAATTGTACACCCCACGTTTCACCAGTTACGTTTAAGTCCAACAGTGGAGTAGGTGGTGATCCTATTGCCATATACTGGCCTATTACAAACTCCAACTCACTACTAGACATTCTAAATTAGAAAATTCCAATAGTACCCGCTACGAGATTTGAACCCAGGACCTCCCGATCGGCAGCCGCGTTTGCAACCACTCGACCAACGAGGTAGGTTTGCAGACGAAATATATCTATATTATAGACACATGTGCGATAATTCGAGCGTTACAGTAGAAAAAAAATCTAAAACATGGTTGACTCTGAGCATCATCTCTAACACTTCCAGCTGTTTGCGTGCATAAAACACCCGAAAATATATATTCATGATTGCTTAATCTGTCTAAACTCTTCGAGCTTGAAAATGTCTCTTCTTTGTTCATAGCTGTCAACAATTATTTATTTTATATTTATGCATTTATGCTAATATATTATCCGACAAGTTAATAAACTTCCAAAAATTTAAACAAATGTCAGAATTTAAACAAATTTGATTTTGAATATGGAGCGGCTGGTCCAATTAACGTCAAGATTTAATTTTGAAAGTTTCTTCAAAGTTTCCATCGGTTGATTCGTTCTCAAAATATCGTACGACAATTTTTTTTTTTTTTACACGCACACACACAACCGGATATCCCTCAGAAAACAATCAGGATAGCTTCCTAGGACGTGATTACATGAAGATGTGTTGAAAACTCGATTTACAAAAATCGAGGTATGATTTTTATAAATCACACTTTATGGAAATCTTCTATTTTCATAGCGGAAAGTTAATAAAGTACAGGACAGTACCTATATTGCATCGGATCGGTTCGTGCCGGACAGTTAGGATATCGTATCGGATAGAACAGTATCGCAGGCCGCGGCGCGACGCTGAAGTTGAGTATGTAATAATAACAAAAAAACTGCAACTCCAGGCAACTGGAAAAATAAACCGGTCGTTTTGGATTTTGTTGTCCAGCCAGTGTGGAATAGGAAAGACGTGGCAGTGATTAATTAACGTGAAACTACGGTGATAGAACTTTGTATTAGTTACATACATACCTTCATGATAGCTCCCTTGTGAGGTAGACAGAGAGCTTGGAGTTGCATTAGCTAATATTTTTAGATCAAGGTATTTCGCAGTAATTGGCGAATACGGACTATACAATTATGTATGTATGTATGTTATACCTTTATGTACAAGGTCTAAATTCGCTTCAGCTGAAGAGCAATCCTTATCTTGAGTAATTAACGATGGCTTTCTACAATAACTCGACATAAAATGAATGACAGTAGCTCATTATTAGAATATTAAATGATTAATGAGATTCAATCGGGTAACAATATCTATAATCTATAATATCTTATGGACATTGTCAAATAGTCGAAGACGGGGAACAATATAAGTGGGAAAAAATTGATTTCACAGATAACGCAGTCCAGCCTACAGAGGGGTCCGGATAGGTTTCAATACATGCATAAAAATGCATAGATCTCATTGACACGCAGTGCGCGCGCATTCGACAAGATAAGAGGGGGGGGGGGGCGTTGGGTTGTAATGAACTGTGTACAGTGCAGCAAAGCCTTTTTAAAAACCGAAAATATAAACAGAAACCCGTATTAAGAGTGGACTACAATCCTCTGCCTACGCCGTCGGAGATTACAGGCGTTATGTTACATTTTTTATATTTGTGTATATTGTGGTGTAGAATAGTTTTAGGCAAATTTTATAATGGATCTAACCAAATTTCGCTATTATAAATACATACTTACTATTAACTTCACGGCAGGAATGAATTGATAATGTATCATGTTACCAGTGACAAGTCATAAGCACATGTTTTGTAAAGAGGTGCGCACTTAGATTTGAACCAAGCAACTTTAGAGCGCGAGGTTGAATTCTAAACCGTAGACTATCACTTTATTATATGTAATAACACTTTCATTGTTAGTTGGTACTAGAAACAAATTTTGACGACATAATTGGTGCTATACGTACGTACTATATGAACTATATCTATTGAGTTTACCTTTTAATCACTCAGTCATAGGAGTGGGTAAATTAATGAATATACATTACATACATGTATTATTACTGCCTCGTTGGTCGACTGGTTGCAAGCGCGCTTGCCGGCGCTGGGTTCAAATCCCGGGTCGGGTACTATTAGATTTATCTAATTTAGAATTTCTAGTAGAGACTTGTAGTCTGGATCTGTGCCTAGTGTATGGCAATAGGCTCACTAACTATATTCCATGGAACGTAAACGGAACTGGTGAAACGTGGGGAGTGTAGGTACTACACTCGTCTGCCTACTTCTTCGGGGATTACAGGCCTGATGTTACGTTACGTACATTTATTTAGTAATTTTTTAAATCCTGTTAATTAACAGTAATTCGAACCGAATTCTTTATAGATTGTTTTTTAAAGAACCATTTCCTCTATTTATGCCTATGGGAAAGATTTTGTGCGTATTTGTCCCGTGATTTAAAGGGCCATAATGTTTTGTTACCATACATAATTATGTATGTATAAGTATATATTGAAACACAAGGCGTTTACATTCAGACCTTGGCTTTAAGCGTTCTCATTTAGATCAGAAATTTTTATCAATATTATTATCTTTGTTTGTCTGATGTTTTTCTATAAAACAAAGAACGGTGGAGTTATTATATTAACGTTACGGTACAGAGGGTATAAGGGAATGCTCTAGAACGAATCGTTGACGTGTTTGGAATTATTTCGATACATAACATTAGTGACAAAATATTTTTTTTATTAATTATGTGCCTGAATTTCAAGTTTCGAACAATTTACAATTGCAATTTTAAATTTGGATTTTTTAAATTTGCGTTGATGTTCTCGGCATTACTTGAATACATTACATTATAGTGACATGATATTTCATTTTCTAAATTATGCACCTGAATTAAAAATTTGGCGGATTGCAAAAATATAATACAGGGGTTGCAAACGTTTTCAACCTAGCATGATTCGTTGTAGTTTTGCGTCGTATCTATGCTAGGTGGCATCGATCGTTGGCTACATAGCTACAGTACATAGTGTGGAGGGATGGACGCACATGGCCATGCCGGTGGGGTGCGGGGAATCGATAACGACTGCGCACGCGATCCGCGCAAACTCGCGCGGCCGCCTCCGCGCTCTCCGAGCTGTTGGATGGCGGTGAGCGCGAGTGTCTGTCCAGAAACGACTGTTCAAACAATGATTTTTCCTTAAAACACCTCAATGCTTTTTTTTTTTTGTTTTTTTTTTTTCAATTGTAACTTGCCATACCAATGCGTCGCATTCATTTGCTTGTAGCGTAAGCAAAGGCAGAGCACTGGATTGTTACATGGCGTCAGGTTTAAATGTCTATATAAAAATTTGCTGACTAAAGTAGAGTTCCAGGAATAGATGTATCGTATTTCGCTCCGACGTACCTACTACATATAATGGTATTGTCGGTTCTGACATTGACCGAGTCTCAGCAGTTTTTATAGGTAAGAAAATTAGATTAAACAATGGCATTCCCTATACTAACATGGTACAAGTATCACCATTTTTATATGTAGAATAAAAACCACATCAAGTAATATTGTAATATTGAAATAAAATTATGCAACTCAATAAAATTGTTTCTAAGTAGGTATGTAGTATTTTAATTTATACACTCGCCTACAGCCGTATATAGTTCACTCCGAGTTATTTATTTTTTCATTGAAATAAACTTACGACGCAAAATTAGTACATACTTACATTTTTAAATGTTATTGTAAATAACCGGGTTTATTAGATTGATCGGTTTTTGTATAGTCTATTGCAAAGAATTCTATGGTCCCTAATTACGTTACTTACTTACATTACAAGCTTTTACCATATAGAATACTCTCGAGCGATACATAGGTACTCTAAACTCACTTTATTCAGATTGCCTTTTCAAAACACCTTCATAGAACACAAGATATTATTATGAAAGCGTGCGGTTGTGCGCTCGCAAGTTTTCGGACAAAAGTACAGCAAGCCCAGGTAGGTAATAACAGAGCTTATTATCCACCTGAGCATCTATTAAATACGCAAAATTTAAATTTAAAATAGATATTAAAATACTCGATATAATGATATAAAAATAGTAAAAATCTTACTTAAACTGTTCTTGATTAAGGTGTTTACATGTTCAAAAATTCGCAAATTTCTCTCTAACCACTGACTCAGTCATTGACCACATCATAAAAAACCTAGATCACTTTTATTAATTACATAAACGTGAAAGGCACGCAGATAGCTTGTCATATACAAACGAGAGAAAATATCCATAAACGACAAGAGCGACTCAGTATTTATGTATATAGTGCATTGTTTATACATTATATTTGGATGTAACTGCATTAAAAAACAAATTTTAAGTACAAGTTACAAATCAGAATGATTATAATGTTATATGAACGTAATAATTTACTAAATAACAAGAAATATATCTTCGATACCTATTCTTACCTACATACCTACGATACTTTATCACAAGGATAAAAAAAAAGAATCATATTGAATGCAAGAAATCTCGGAAACCGCCGTGCATGTATGAAGAGAGTAAATAATGTGGAAGAAGCACGGCAGGTCTGGATATTTGGCACTCTGTGCTCTCTGCCTACCCTTGTAAGGAACTTGATCGACCCATTTGTCATTCCACTGTTGGAATATGGGTCTCCTCTCATATTGAGAGGGTTAAGACCATTGTCTGCCAAGGCAATTTAAAGTTAAAAGAAAACAGATTACCTACGTCTATTTCTATTTTGATGTTGCTTATGTAACCAATGACGTCAAAAATAAGAGAAAATAAACCTAGTTATTTCGTGTTTCGTTATGTGCGAAATGGGTATTTTATATTTGTATGTCTGAAGTGCAAGGGGAATTATATACAGTGATTTCAATGATCAGTCTTGTTTCCAGATACGCTGCCATCTAGCGAAAAATAACAGCATAACGAAACTGCGCTATCTAGCGGAAACCAGTAGTCAAACAATAGTGTTTTCTATATAATTTAAATCACACCGAATGTGCGTCCGTCAAGAAACAGGAATTTGGGCGCCACAAAATTTATCGTATATGTTTTAGCTATATTTTATAATGGTATATACCGGTCTACAACATTTTACACATGCACCTTTTCGACTGGACTGCCTCGACTACGACGTGGACTTCGACTGCCTCGTTGGTCGAGTGGTTGCAAGTGCGACTGCAGATCGAGAGGTCCTGGGTTCAAGTCTCGGGACGCGTACTATTGAATTTATCTAATTTTGAATTTCTGGTAGTGACTTGGAGTCTGGATTTGTGCCCGGTGTAAGGCAATAAGCTCACCACCTATTTCATGGGACTTAAGCATTACTGGCGAAACGTGGGAGTGTACTACACTCTTTTGCCTACCTATTCGAGGATTACAGGCGTAATATTACGTTCACTTTATTTATATAATTTACTTGACTGAAGAAGTGAATCCCAAAGCCTTGCATCAAATGTCAGAATAACTTGTCAGACTCAAGTTAACTGTACCCAGAGACGTCAGAAGAGCTCCTACGTTACAGGAGATGTATGAAAGAATAATTGTTAAAATAGTTCGCGTGTTATTGTAGAATGTATACAAATATATACCTGTATAACTTAACAATTTTCTGAAGCAATACAGTATTGAAGTAAAACATTATCCCTGTCTAAAATAAAACAATGGCGTTATCCGCAGACCTAAACAACTTTATATACGGCGTGTCTAGGCGCAATTTTCAAAATGCTCCAGAGTTGACAAAAATTGGTATTACTTTACTGAAGTCCTTTCCAGCGGCTAGGGATGCTGTGCTGGAATACTTTTCGATGGTGTTCCGTGATGCTGTCAACGTGTATATCAATCAGATGGACTATGAGGTAGGATTCCATAATACATTCCTGTGTACTTTGATGCCATGAAATTGAGGTTAAAAACTGTACCTCTAGCGTATATATGTTATGGGTTGTTTTTATAATGTTACATTAAATAAAAAAAATATGGTGCATAATGGGATGGAATAAGTCAGAATCTGCCCAAATCTTTCTTACAAGCTTAGATCTGTTTCCTTAAGTCTAAATATTATTATTATCACACAATCATGCCAGGTCCCTTACGGGGTAGGCTGAGAGCAGTAAGCTAAATATTATTATCCTTACACATCTCAATGTCATTCTTCTACAATCATTATTGTAACACACATACTGGTTTTAGAGACTTATGACTCTGCCATTAAGCAATATCTAATGTATTTGATAAAGATAGGTGGGTCCTAATATCAAATCACATTTTATTTTATCTTTTATTTACAGGCCGACCCAAGTGCAACAGGGTCGATGGAGAGCATTAGCATGATAGGCCCTGAGCTATGTAACCTGGGAGAGACCTGGGCACCTTTTATAGCTCCCTGGTGCATAATGTTGATCATGGACATTGCTACCGACAAGGCCAATATGCCTAGTAAGTATATCATCATATTTATATATTTAAATTTGGTTTAATTAAGCTTTCCTGTTCTGAGAAAAGACCCATGTCCAATTGGAATGGTAAAAACATTAGTGGTGATAATGATCTAGCACTTGATTGTAAGGCTGTCAAGGATTGAAATAGCTCACACTAAACTCATATAGGTTATATTATAATATGGATATTATCTAGTCTCTCCAAGGACTCCAAGTTTAATCTCAGATTGAAATTGCTAGGACTTTTTGGTATTGATGTGCTTGGGCTAGTATTGGGGAGTTTGTCAGTTTTCCATTTCAAAATTAATCTCTGTACTTGTTTAAATTTGTATCAATTAATTTACATATCTTTATGTTTATTTAATATCTTGAACTTATTTTTAAGCAGAAATTATTTTATTTATTATGCTGAATACATACTTAAATTATGTACTGGCTTAACTCACATAATATATTTTTTAAGATAACCAGAATAATTTTAAATCCAACTGAAGTCCTTTGGACATTATCATCAGTGTATCCGACTACACAACAAGAAAGTATTCAGAAGACATCATTCAGAAGTGTGATGTTATATCTGTGGCATGTGTTCAAAGATCCCTGGTTTCAATATAGGCTTTTGCTGCATATTTGATTTTGAACCTACTATCTAAATAAAAAAAAAGTAAATTGTAATCATAATTTGTATTAGAAGTCAATAAAATATAGATATAATTTCCAGATTCAATATTACAAAGTGCTGAGCCTGTAAGAGTATTGCTAGATATTACCACACAAAACTTGACTTTACTGAATGCTGAAGAGAGAGCAAAATGCATAGATATGATGCTGGGTAAGTACTATCTGTATTTATGTAAGCTTAGTATGAAAAGATTGCCTCATTGGTCAATTGGTTGCAAGCACGACTGCGGTTCGGGAGGTCCTGGGTTAGAATCTGTCTTAAAACAATTGTAATGCAAAAATTAAGCTGGCTTATATCTATAGATTGCAGGGCGTGCTCTTGGGCGGTAGGATGGGTGGGTCGAGCTGAGCCAGCGCTGGTTGCTCCGCGAGCACTAGCCCTGAGTCCAGACGCTGCTAAAGCTGTGCTCGCACACCTTGCCAATCATCCACCTGCATTGTTCCATGTTAGAGCTGCACTGGTTGATCTGTTCCATGTGAGTATGATATTTTACTGGGTAAGAGAAAGAGTTTTTCAACAGAACTAAGTGCTTGAAACAAATAAATTTATTTTTACCTGTCGTTAACATGGCATGTACATAATTATTGAACAATAAGTAAGGTCCACTTTTTATATTTAGTTAAAAGTTGATTTTAGCTTTACATATGTTAATAATTACATGTTATTTGCAGGAAGCCATAAGAGAAGACAGTATGGCTGAGAAAAAACGTGATGTGATACCATACTTACTGAACTTGGCAGCTAAGTCTGACATTGTTTTGAAAGCTTTGATTCAAGATATTGAAAATACATGTAAGTGATTAAATTCTATGTAGTTAGTTAAGTTAGTTTAATTCAACTTTATGACCAAGAATGAAGATATTTGTGGAGTAAATTGATCACTTGCCATCATAGGTTTTGAATGCTGCTTTTGTACCATTAGTCCCATAAATTAATTCTGCATCTATATTATTTAACTATTCTCATTTAACATTTCATTTCAGTAACTGATGATGTAGTAGACAGACTATGTACCATCTGTTCATATCAAACATACACTGGTGCTTGGGAGGAGATCGGTCCACCTTCCCTGGTGCCTCTGTTGCTGAGGTCGGATGTGCACTGCTTTATGTTATTACTGAAGCATGCTCAGAGGAATGTCTTCTGTAGACAGCTATTAGGTCAGTATTCTATTTTACATTTATTATGACTATAATGCCATAAGATAAAGTTATAACAGCTTCATTGTGGTGCCCAATCTAAGAAAGATGTATGTATAGCCTTATGAACGTCTATAAAATATAAACGGCTGGATAAGCATAGTTTTCTTTACGATAATGATACAAAAGAGAGCAAATCATACTCACATAAGCTGCAATACACTAATATATACTATATTACGGTTTCATTCCTTCCATATGTTATGCTATAGTAAATGGAAAATAAGTATAATTCGTTTTTCGTTTTACCGATTCCTTAACACAACAATATCAATAATATTAATTAAGTTATAAGTCAGTAAAAATAATAAGAGTAATAATCGTATAAATTTATATTTTGTGTTAACATTATAAACCTTGCATATCTATATAAAAACCTAAAATCAAGCTAAAAGATTGCACAATCGACTATTACAGAAATTGCTCATTTACAGAGTACCTCCTGCAAAAGTTGGAGTTCGAGAGTCTGTACCCGGACCAGACGCTGCCTGTGCTGACGAGCGCCGCGGAGGAGATAGACATCTTGCGCGAGAAGCTACTCACCGGCACGCAGCTGGAACAGTACTCCATAGCGAGGGTGCTCATATTAGTGTGTAAGTAGACTCGACCCTGCCGTGCTTCTTCTACTTTCATTATAGTTCGTAGTATTTTTTTGTATTCGTTTGATGAACATTGATTCTTGATTTCATATTATGAAACGATACGTGAAAGAGCTTACAAGCACGTAAATAACGATTGACACATAACTTTGTATGATATTATTAAATACCGTGGATAATTAACATATTTGAATATTTAAAAGCTTTATCCCATTTCTAGGTTACAATCAACCATCAGAATTCGTGAGCACTATCAGCTATCTACTTCAATACTCCAGAGATGACAAGCCGTTGGCACTGCTCGTGAGAATAATTTCTGGAACTATCATAATGCACGTTCCCAACGATTCGTCCGATATGAATATGGATACGGAGAGATACCAGAATTTTATTAATACCGGCGTCGAGTACGGATTGAGGAACGCCATGATATCTGATACACAGATCAAGAAGTGTTTCATAGAAGGTGCCGTGCCAAAGGATCAGAAGACGTATCTCCATCATTTTTGTCTTAATTTAATCAAGTTGTTAAGGTATGCGAGTTCAAATTATTTTTATTATTACGATTCAGGTTTCTTTCATAACCAAATTTTATTTATCAATTGTTGACCAAAAGGGAATATTAAAAGTATTCATAGCTTTCTGTGATTTGATTTGACTGAGGTTGGAAGATCATATGCGTCCAATGTACAAATTAATCAAAGTCCAAATTACTAAAAACGTGGTGCACTGACATAGTGATACAGACTTTTTAAATACTTAGACTAAGCCAAATGGTTGGTCAAATTATTGGCCAAATTGTTGGTTTAATTGTTGGTGAAGTTGTTCTTTAATAGGTTATAAAGTAGTATAGTAGTACTGAG